>JAHRHZ010000155.1:1385785-1396999 GCA_024137785.1 Ginglymostoma cirratum | reverse complement strand
AGGAGGTGACAGGGATAGGGAGGGGGTGTGAGGGCTGGAGGAGGTGAGTGTGAAAATGGGGATGGTTCAGGATCTGGGGAGTGGGCCTGGGTCTGTGTGTGTGCAGGGATGGGTGTTGGGAGATAGGGCGATACGGTTCCAATGTAGAGTCCCCTGGACGGGTCAGGTGCCTAGGGACAGTAGCTTGACAGAGTAGACAGTAGGGGTCAGAAGCAGCAGGAGACAGCAAGAGTCAGAGACAGCAGCTCCACAGCACCCCGCAAGGGAGAATGTTGAAGTAACTTACCATGAGCTCATCGCTGCACAGTGACCACTGTTTAATTTCAGTCCCATTTCCCCTCAGACAGGAAAAAGAAAACAGCCAAACAGAAGCAAATGGCCACCAGAAAGGTATGTCACACTCAAACTTCCAGGAAACGGTCTGGACAGAGAGAGCCTGTTTATACTGAGGGAGCGCCGCACTGTCGGAGGGTCAGTGCCGAGGGAGCGGGCACTGTCGGAGGGTCAGTGCTGAGGGAGCGCCGCACTGTCGGAGGGTCAGTGCTGAGGGAGTGGGCGCTGTCGGAGGGTCAGTGCTGAGGGAGCGCCGCACTGTCGGACGGTCAGTGCTGAGGGAGCGCCGCACTGTCGGAGGGTCAGTGCTGGGGGAGCGGGCACTGTCGGAGGGTCAGTGCTGGGGGAGCGGGCACTGTCGGAGGGTCAGTGCTGAGGGAGTGGGCACTGTCGGAGGGTCAGTGCTGAGGGAGTGGGCACTGTCGGAGGGTCAGTGCTGAGGGAGAGCCGCCCTGTCAGAGTTTACCCTGAAGTGAGGGAGAGTGGCTGTGTCTCTGTAACTGCCCCCTACCTTCCCTCACTCAGACTGCCATCCAGGAACAGAACACTTTTCCGCAGAGGGCTCCAGCATCGCCCTCGGGCGCTACACAAATGCAGAACCACAAGCCGAGTCCCAAACGCAGCATTTCGAACAACACGGACAAGGTGAGAGAGAGAGAGAGGGTAGGAGACTCCAAGCTGTCTGTGTGTGAGAGTCTGTCTGTGTGTGTCTGTGTGAGGGACAGAGTGTGTGTGTGTGTCTGTCTGTGTGAGGGACAGAGTGTGTGCGTGTGCGTGTGCGTGGGACAGAGTGTGTGTGCGTTTGTGTGGCTGTGGGGGTGGTTGGTCGCTGAGCCATACCCTAACCCTGGGACAACGCAGACCTGACCTTACCCTTGTCTCCACCTTCCTGCATACACACCCCCAATCCCCACCCTGGATAACCTTCCATCCTCTTGATGTTTCTCTCTCTGCCTCTGGGGTGTATTTGACACTGCCTTGGGAGGAAGGGAATTTCAAAGACTTGTGACCTTCTGCGAGAGGAAAATGTTTCCCTCTCTGTGTTTTCAATGGGGAACCCCTGGTTGTCAATCTCTGACCCCCTCGCTCTCCCACAGCAGGAAACATCCTTTACCACATCCAACTTGTCTGGTCCCATCGGGATCTTGTTTGTTTTAATTCGGTCGCCTCTGACAGACCAGAGCTCATGAGAATACAGGGCCCAGTCTGTCTAACCTTTGTCTCTAAGGCAGTTCACTCATTCCCGGGATTAATTTGTCAGACACTGTTGTGAAATTCACATTGATGGAGGGATGTGATAGCACTGGGGAGGGTGCGGAGGGAGATTTACCAGGATGTTGCCTGGACTGCAGGGTTTTAGGTATGGAGAGAGACTGGAGGGACTGCAGTTGTTTTCCTGAGAGCAGAGGAGATTGAGAGAGAGGTGTGGGGGGTGGGGAATGTGATTGAGATGTGGTGGGGACGTAAAATGGAGAAGACAGGCCTGGGTGGGTCAGTGGTTAGCACTGCTGCCTCACGGCACCAGGTTCAATCCCAGCCTCGGGCGACTGTGTGGAGTTTGCACATTCTCCCCGTGTCTGCGTGGGTTTTCTCCGGGTGCTCCGGTTTCCTCCCACAGTCCAAAGATGTGCAGGTTAGGGTGGATTGGCCATGCTAAATTGCCCGTAGTGTCCAGGGGTGATCAGGCGAGGTGGATTAGCCATGGGAAATACAGGGATATAGGGACAAGGTAGGGGGTGTTGAATCTGGGTGGGATGCTCTTTGGAGGGTTGGTCTGGACTTGATCGGCCGAATGGCTTGCATCCACAATTTATGAGGAAGGAATTGATGGAGGGATCAATAACCTGGGAGGCGGGGGAGGTGGAAGCGGGGATAGGGCAGTGAGGAATAGTTGTTCCACCCAGAAAGTCTGGAATGCATTAGATCAATATTTATACATGCACTTGCAGTGCCAAAGCTGGGAAATTGGGATTGGAATTGGTCGTTGTTTTTGACCAGTACAGACTCAATGGGCTGAAGGGCCATTTTCCGTGCTATAGACTCTCATCTTCTTTGAAATGTTTCCAAAGCATGGGCATCCTTCTGTAAGTATGGGGACCACTATGATAGGCAGTTCTGCCCTCTCACCAGTCTCACCAGCCCTGTATAACTGAAGCTTGCGGTCAACATCCCTCAAACATCATTAAAATGGAGAGGGTGCAGGAAAGATTTACCAGGATGTTGCTAGGACTGGAGGGTTTCAGCTACTGGGAGAAGCTGGACAGGCTGGGGCTATTTTCCCTGCAGTTTTAGAGGCTGAGGGGTGACCTTACAGAGGTCATGAGTTATACATAAGGTGAATAGCTAAGGTCTTTTCCCCAGGGTCAGGGAGTCCAAAACTAGAGGGGCATAGGTTTGAGGTGAGATGGGAAAGATTTAAAAAGGACCTAAGGGGTAACTTTTTCACGCAGAGGGTGGTGCGTGTATGGAATGAGCTGCCAGAGGAAGTGATCGAGGCTGGTACAATTACAACGTTTAAAAGGCATCTGGATGGGTACATGAATAGGAAGGGTTTAGAGGGACAAGGGCCAAATGCTGGTACATGAGGACTTGTTTAATTTGGGGAACGTGGTCAGCATAGATGAGTTGGGGCCGAAGGGTCTGATTCCTTTCTGTGCTGGGAGAGAGTTGAGAGAGCAGCAGGACTGCTGTGCCGCTCTCTGATTACAGACGGTGATCAGTCCTGTTTCTGAAGAAGGGTCTAGGCCTGAAACGTCGAGCTTTCCTGCTCCTATGATGCTGCTTGGCCTGCTGTGTTCATCCAGACCCACACCTTGTTAGCCCTGTTGACTGTATGTCTGTTTTGTTGTTGCAGACCACAGATGGCTGGGATCGAGAAAGCTCAGTGTTTCCAAAGTCGCTCTACGTCAACGGACCCCACTCGGATAGACAGCACAGGGCTGCTATGAATAAACCTCAGGGACGGCCCTCCGAGAAACCTGTGCCCCCTACCTCCCTGGCCCAGAGGGTAAGACTCTGGGTAACCCTGGGCACCCAGCTTTATTAGCATGGCAAGATCCCAGTTAACTAGAGTGAACGGGAAGGCATTTGGGTCCATTGGATTGCATAGAATGGGAGAGAATGGGGAGGGGTTTGGATCCATTGGGATCGTATAGAGTGGGAGAGAATGGGAAGGGGTTTGGATCCATGGGGATTGTATGGAGTGTCAGAAAATGGGAAGGGATTTGGATCCATTGGGAATGCGGGGAGTGGGAGAGAATGGGAAGGGGTTTGGATCCATTGGGAATGCGGGGAGAGGGAGAGAATGGGAAGGGGTTTGCATCCATTGGGAATGCAGGGAGTGGGAGAGAATGGGAAGGGGTTTGCCTGTAAACTGAAGGCATCACCGATGAGCCCCATTCTGTGTTTTCCTGCAGTCTCAGGACAGCTCCACGAAGTCTCCTTTCGAATTGCGCAGCCTCACTCTGCAGCAACGATTGGCCACCAAGGTGTGAGGCCTTCCCCAGACCATCAGCAGCGGCCCTCGAAGACCCTAGTGCTTGACGTTACCTGATGCTGTCATCCTCTCTCGGGACCACGGGGGAGAGGGAGGTGGGGGTGATAAACTACGGGGCGAACTCCACAGCCTTCCAGAAGGTTCCTGGAGTGGGCAGCAACAGTTGCAGTGAAATGTGATTTACTCCCAGCGCTGACAGAGTCTCAAACTTGACCAATCATTGCTCTCCAAGGAGTGGCGTTTCCCGAAGGATAAATGCGAGGCATGAACAGGGAGACTACAACAAACTGTTTACTGTATATACCCACACACGCGCACCCACACACGCGCACGCACACCCCCACACACGCACATATATAGTACATTTGATCAGAATCAACAACTCTATTTTTAATATATTGGCATTTTTCTCAGGGTTATGTAAGGCTTCACAATCTGAATCAAATACAGACTTTCTACTCTACACTCCGACTATGATCTTGGTCCCCATTTACAATCTAATTGTGATCTCGCTCCCCGTTTACCCCCCCTCCCTGCGATCTCACTCCCCGTTTACCCGCTGCCTGTGATGTTACAGGGTTACAGGCAGAATGTGGCCATGCTGTCTTCATGTCGGTCTGTTGTGCAGAATGCTGTCAGGCCCTCAAACACTTAACACTCACACTCTCTCAAGCTGCCTCTCCATTTGCACATTCTCTGCAGACACGCAGGCACACACACACACAGACAGACACACACACACACAGACACACACAAATGCACACGGTTCCTGTCATGTACACTGTGTATACATCTTGCACATTCAAACACAGTGTCTCTCTCTCTCTCTCTCTCTCACACACATCCGCGCACACGTACTCTATCTAACACACACAATCTTGCACACCACTTCAGGCACGCATTCTGTCACAGTGTCTCATACATGTTCTCTCGCACTCTCCCAGTCAATCTCCACACTCTTGCTTTGACACAACTCTGTGTCTCCCACCCTCTCACTGTCTCTCTTCCTGTATCACACTGTCTGTTTCTCTCTCTCTCTCTCACTTTCATACACACTCACTCAGTTTATCTCTCTCTCTCACACACACACATGCTTTCTTTCTCATCCAGTCTCTCTCTCTTACATGCACACTCTCAGTCTCTTTCCCCATCAGTCTGTCTCTCTCTCCCCCACTCAGTCTCTCTCTTTTTCTCTTACAGTCTCTCTATCTCTTACTCGGTCTGTTATCTTTCTCAGTCACTTGCTCAGTTGCTCTCGCTCACACACAGTTGTTCTCGCTCTGAAACACACACTGATATAAAAAGAAGCTGTTTGACGCTCCATGATTCTACATGAGAGAAGAGTCATATAGCATGGAAACAGACCCTTCGGCCCAACTCGTCCATGCTGGCCAGATGTTCTAAACTAATCTACTCCCATTTGCCAGCATTTGGCCCACGTCCCTCTAAACCCTTCCTATCCATGTACCTATCCTTTTAAATGCTGTAATTATACCAGCCTCCACCACTTCTTCTGGCAGCTCATTCCATACACGCACCACCCTAGGTTACACCTCAGATCCCTTTTGTATATTTCCCCTCTCACCTTATACCTAAGCGCTCTGGTTTTGAACTCCCGTACCCTGGGGAAAACACCCTATCCGTGCCCCTTATGATTTTAGAAACCTCTATAAGGTCACCCCTCAGCCTCCGACGCTCCAGGGAAAATAGCCCCAGCCTAATCAGCGTTGCCCTGTAGCTCAAACCCTCCAACCCTGGCAACATCCTGGTAAATCTTTTCTCAACCCTTTCAAGTTTCACAATGTCTTTCCTACAGCAGGGAGACCGGAACTGAACTGAACGTTTTCATTCCTGATCTGAATTATGAAGAGAGGAGCTGCATTTTGCACTTCTTCTTGACCTCAGGAACCACCCACCCACCCCCATCCCCACTCAAATTTATTCAAAAGGGAAAAAGATGCATATGTAAGGTTTAGGAAGCTAAAACCAGACAGGGCCTAAGAGGAATATAAAGAAAACACTAAAAGAACTCAAGCAGGGAATTGGGAGAGAAAGAAGGGGTCATGAAATGACCTTGGAAAGTAAGGATAAAGATAATCCCAGGGCACTCTATACACACTTTAAAAACAAGAAGGTAATAAAGGAGAAGGTAGGACCACTCAAGGACAAAGGAGAAAACTTGTGCTTGGAGGAAGGGGATGTGGATAAGATCCTAAATGAATACTGTGCATTGGTATTCACCCGGGAGAAGGATATGGAGGATAGGGAGATTTGTGTGGAGCGCGCTAATATGCTCGGGCAATTTGAGATCAAGAAAGAAGGCTCTCTTGAAGAGTATTAAGGTGGATAAGTCCCCAGTGCCCAATGATATCTGCCCCAGGTTATTGAGAGAGGCAAGAGAGGAGATTCCTGGGATCTTGACCAAGATCTTCATATCCTCATTAGCCACTGGAGAGGTCCCCGAGGACTGGTGAGTAACTAATGTTGTTCCTCTGTTCAAGAAAGGGAAATAGGGACATTCCAGGAAACGACATACTGGTGAGTCTCACATCAGTGGTTGGGAAGCTATTGAAGACAATTCTTTCGGGATAGGATTTACACACATTTGGAATAGAATGGCCCAATTAGGGATAGTCAGCATGGTGTTGTGCAGGGTGGGTCATGTCTTACTAACTTGATTGAATTTTTCGAGGAGGTAACAAAAGGTGATCGATGAGGGTACAGCAGTAGATGTTGTCTACGTGGATTTTAGTAAGACTTTCAACATGACAGGTTTATCCAGAAGATTAAGAAGCATGGAATCCACGGTGACTCAGGCGTGTGATTTCAGAGTTGGCTTGCCCATAGAAGGCAGAGGGTAGTGGTGGAAGGTTGTTTCTCAGGCTAGAGGTCCGTGACTTCGTGGTGTTCCGCAGGGATCTGTACTGGAACCTCTGCTGTTGCGATGCATATAAATGTCTTGGGTGAAAATGTAGATGGGTAAGTTTGCAGATGATACAAAGTTCGGTGGAGTTGTGGATAGTGTAGAAGGTTGTTAAAAGATACAGTGGGATATAGATCAGTTGCAGATATGGGCGGAGAAATGGCAGATGAAGTTTAATCCAGGTAAGTATGAGGTGCTACACTTTGGAAGATCAAATGTTAAGGAGGAGTATACAGTTAGTGGCAGAATCCTGAACAGCATTGATGTACAGAAGGATCTTGGGTATCAAGTCCATATCTCCCTAAAACTGGCCATGCATGTTGGTAGGGTAATAAAGAAGGCATATGGCAATGCTTACCTTTATTGGGCTGGGAATTGAGTACGAGAGTCAGGATGTCATGTTGCAGCTTCATAAGACTTTGGTTGGGCCACACTTAAGAATGTTGCTTTCAGTTCTGGTCACCACATTACAGGAAAGATTTGGAGCCTTTGGAGAGGGTGCAGAACAGGTTTATCAGGATGCTGCCTGGATTAGAGAGTATGAGCTATAAGGACAGGCTAGAAAAACTCGAGAGATAGTAGGAACTGCAGATGCTGGAAAATCTGAGATAACAAAGTGTAGAGCTGGATGAACACAGCAGGCCAAGCAGCATCAGAGGAGCCGGAAAGCTGACGTTTCGGCCCTAGATCCTGAAGAAGGGTCTAGGCCGGAAATGTCAGCCTTCATGCTACACTGATGCTGCTTGGCCTGCTGTGTTCATCCAGCTCTACACCTTGTTATCTTAGAAAAACTTGAGTTGTTTTCTCTGGAGTGATGGAGGCTGAGGGGAGACTTGATTTATGTCTATAAAATGATGAGATGTATAGATAGGGTTGATAGTCAGAATCCTTTGCCCCCAGAGTTGAAATGTTTAAAACTAGGGGACATGCATTTAAGGTGAGAGCGGGAAAGTTTAAAGGAGATGTGATGGACAAGTTATTTTCACAGAGTGGTAGGAGTGTGGAACATGCTGCCAGGAGTGGTTTGGAGGCAGATACGATAGGAGCATTTAAAGGACTTTTAGATAAATGCATGGATATGCAAGGAATAGAGGGATATGGACCAAGGGCAGACAGAAGGGATTTGTTTAATTTGGCATCAGCTCAGCACAACATTGTGGGCCAAAGGGCCTGTTCCTGTGCTGTACTCTTCCATGTTCTAAACCGAGAACCATCAAATGCTGTTTCTTCCTGACAATATCAGCGGGCTGGGAGGGAAAGGGGTTAAATACTGGCCTGAGGACTGCAGGGTGAACCCCCAGCACCCGCTCACCACACAGACGGTGCCTAAGGAATCTTTCCCAGATTCCTGAAAGGGCAGAAGCGACCGTACTTCAGACAGGAGTCACTGTAAACCACCCGGAGTGTGACTCTGGTGGAGGCATGGTGAGGGCCGGGGAGGAAAGTACTGGACTCTTAAGTTTCTTTTTAAACTTTTACTCTAAGTTAGTGTGAATGAGCACTAATTCACTAAGGGTTAGTTAGGGGCAGCACTACATACTTTTCACTGTATTTTATGTTAAATACATGTGACAATAAAGGGTACTCTGCAAAAATGCAGTCTCAAGGTGGGACCGGCGCTACAGGAATGCAGCTCTTCTCTGAAATTCATTGTGTTAAGGAAGTCGAAACAAATGGTCGCGAGGGAGACGGCACAAGTAAACACCAACAATCTGACGAAGCAGGTTATACTAACTCAACCGGTTTCAAATCAGCCCCTCCCTATCCCTGTACCCTCCTCCAGCCCCTACACCCCCTCCCTATCTCTGTAACACTCCTCCAGCCCCTACACCCCCTCCCTATCTCTGTAACACTCCTCCAGCCCCTACACCCCCTCCCTATCTCTGTAACCCTCCTCCAGCCCCCACACCCCCTGCCTATCTCTGTCACTTCCTCCGGCCCCTACACCCCCTCCCTATCTCTGTAACCCCCTCCAGTCCCTACACCCCCTGCCTATCTCTGTCACTTCCTCCGGCCCCTGCACCCCTTCCCTATCCCTGTAACCTCCTCTGGCCCCCGCACCCCCTCCCTATCTCTGGAACCTCCTCCGGCCCCTCTGCTGCTCCCAATTTCGTTCATTCACAAGAAAAGGCAAATTTCACACAGAATTGAATTACTGTGACTGGCACCAATCCACATTTTCATTCAAATAGCTTCATGTTGGTGTGCCTGATAGATGAGAATTTTGTTTTAAACGCTGTTGTGGATTCTCCTGTCTGTAAGCAGACAGCTCAGGTCAAGCGGGGAGGACAACCAGAGGCACTTAATAATCACACAGATTTCAACTAAATCTGAATGATCACCCATAGCAAACCAGGAAGGACAAAGCATTATGGAATAAAAACAGTGTAACTGGTTTATTTTATAAGAAAATGAGCAGTGTAGAGAGAGCTTTACTTGGTATCTAACCCTGTGCTGTCCCTGTCCTGGGAGTGTTTGATGGGGGGACAGTGTAGAGAGAGCTTTACTTGGGATCTAACCCTGTGCTGTCCCTGTCCTGGGAGTGTTTGATGGGGGGACAGTGTCGAGAGAGCTTTACTTGGTATCTAACCCTGTGCTGTCCCTGTCCTGGGAGTGTTTGATGGGGGGACAGTGTAGAGAGAGCTTTACTTGGTATCTAACCCTGTGCTGTCCCTGTCCTGGGAGTGCTTGATGGGGGACAGTGTCGAGAGAGCTTTACTTGGTATCTAACCCCGTGCTGTCCCTGTCCTGGGAGTGTTTGATGGGGGGGACAGTGTAGAGAGAGCTTTACTTGGTATCTAACCCCGTGCTGTCCCGGTCCTGGGAGTGTTTGGTATGGGGGGGGGGGGGGGGCGTGGGTGGGGGGGGAGGTTTCCATTCAGTGTGAATGAGTGTAGGGAGCTACAGTGAGTCGAGAGAGAAGACTGGAGACTGAGAAACGCACCGAGACATCATTTTGTAAAAAAAGTGAACTTTTTTTAATATATGTTTTTGAAAAAAGAATTATACACATTCCAGATGTAGGAAATGGAAGATATGGCTGATTCATCGAGGATTGCATACATTAAATGTGTTTTTTTAAAATGTTTTAAAGACATTAAGCATGCATGGTCTTTTCAAGAATGTTTAGTAAAGCTCAATGCTTTACTCCTACACCATGCTGCAGCTGGTAGCCCCTGTCCCAGTATTACACAAACTCACACACACGGATATATACACGTCTCAACAGGCAGCATCAACATACAACATAGAAATTATAGATCTCTGTTAAAAATGTGGTTTCACCATCCACACTCTCCCCTCCACCTTGCCACTCCTGCTCTGGGCAGTCCTTCGCTCAATGGTGACGACTGAAGATGCCAGTGTCTGAGCTCTGGCTAAGGGGGGGAACCACGGCTCCAGCGCTCTGGTTGTGCATTAGCCCCTCGTCTTACCGTTCTGCGTTCCCTCCAGATTGTTAACAGCCTCTCCCTTTCTCTCTCTCTCTCTTGCGTTGTTACCTACTCCCTCTCCACAATCTTGGGATAATCACTGGAAATGGGAGCAGGAGTGGGCCATTCGGCCTCTCCAGCCTCCTCTGTCATTCAGCAGGATCGTAGCTGATCGTTCCTCACGTCCACGTTCCTGCCATCGATTCCTCGGCTGATCAAGAATCTGTCTCAGCCCTAAATATACACAAGGACTCTGCACCCCCCCACAGCTCTCTGTGCCAAGGTGTTCCAAAGTCTCCCAACCCTCTGAGAGAAGAAATTCCTCCTCATCTCAGTCTTAAATTGGCACCCCTTTACTATGAGACCATGCCCTCAGGTCCTAGCCTTTCCCATGAGGGGTAACATCCTCTTAGCATTTTCCCTGTCAAGCCCCTTAAGAATCTGGTACATTTCAATATGATCACCTCTTCTAAAGTCCAGTGACAACAGTGCCAAACTGTTTAACCTTTGCCCATCAGACAATCCCTCCATCCCAGGACCATCCCAGTGAACCTTCTCTGAACTGCCTCCAATGAACTGACACCTTTCCTATAAAAACTGCTCGGAGTACTCCAGATGTGGTCTCATCAGCACCTTGTCCATTTGCAGTAAAACTTCCCGACTCTTATATTCCAACCCCCTTGAAATAAGGGCCAGCGTTCCATGAACCTTCTTGATAATCTCTGACAGCTGAACTCAGTGCAATGCCCGAGTACTGGCTCACGGGGAGAGTGACCAATGTGTGACTAGTCCCACAGCGAATCCCGCACATCTCCCTCGACACTGTGTCAGCGTTCCTGCTCCATGCCAGCTTCCTCCACCTCCTCATCACCATCACCTTCTCCCTCCCACTTCCTCGTCTGTTTATCTAGCTTCGCTCCTCCAATCCCCCCACCCCTCAACATAGCAACACAATTCACCTTGACCACTCCCTGTGGGAGAGAGTCCCACATTCCCACCCCACTCCCTGTGGGAGTGAGTCCCATATTCTC
>JAHRHZ010000155.1:1347020-1357794 GCA_024137785.1 Ginglymostoma cirratum | reverse complement strand
TGTGTTAGGGTGGGGAGGGGTGTGTTGGGGGTGGGGGTGTGTTGGGGGTGGGGGTGTGTTGGGGGTGGGGGTGGTGTGGGATGGGTGTTTCGGGGTGGTGTGGGGGGGGCGTGTGTTGGGGTGGGGTGGAGTGAGGCGGGGCGTGTTGGGGGGTGTGTTAGGGTGGGGAGGGGTGTGTTGGGGGTGGGGGTGTGTTGGGGGTGGGGGTGTGTTGGGGGTGGGGGTGGTGTGGGATGGGTGTTTCGGGGTGGTGTGGGGGGGGCGTGTGTTGGGGTGGGGTGGAGTGAGGCGGGGCGTGTTGGGGGGTGTGTTAGGGTGGGGAGGGGTGTGTTGGGGGTGGGGGTGTGTTGGGGTGGGGGTGGTGTGGGGGAGGCGTGTGTTGGGGTGGGGTGGGGTGAGGCGGGGCGTGTTGGGGGTAGGTGGGGGGGTGGGGTGTGTTAGGGTGGGGAGGGGTGGGGTGGGGTGGGTGGGGTGGGTTGGGGGGGGGGGGGGGGGGGGGCGTGTTTTGGGGTGGGGTGACCAAGTGGGTTTCTGAGACTCTCCCCGGACCCTGAATCTCTCGCTCCCCCTTGTGACCGTGAGACATCGCAGTCATTGTGAAGTGAGCGGACAGTTTGTGTTGTCAGAGCGCCCCAGCGCGTTCCTCTCCGGATAGACCAATACGGTCAGAGTTTTCACTTCAGCCTGGGACGACGGGGGTTCATCACTAATCGGACCCTGTGTCTTGGGGGTCAGGCACCCCACACCCCTCTCCTCTAGCCTGATGCCATGATCACCTGATTGGAAATACCAGCAGCAAACTCCCCACAGCCTTTGGACTGGGACCTGACGGCACAGCCTCAGAGCGAACTGAGACGAGGAGGAATTTCTTCAGCCAGAGGGAAGTGAGTGAAACTCATTGCTGCTGAGGGCTGTGGAGGCCAAGTCATTGAGTGTACTTAAGAAAGAAATACATAGGTTCTTGATTAGTAAGGGGCTCAAGGGTTACAGCGAGAAGGCAGGATATCGACATATCAGCTATGATAGAAAGCTAAGATAGACTCTATGGGCCAAATAGCCTGAAACCACTCCTGCATCTAATGGTCCTATAGGGTCCAATAGCTCCACCTGCTGCTGGAACAGGAGTCCTGCGTCTCCAGGAAAATTAAATGGGATTGTCCAAACTCCGTTCAGGAGTTTCTGTAAGGCTTTATGGGTGGCAGAAAGGGGATGCTAGGGAAACAAGAACAGAATTCGCCCAGTGGGCCCACTCCATCATTTATAAATTCCAACACCGCTAACCGTTTCTGATTCTGGTCTGAAATAGGAGAAGGATGGCTTTTAAGAAACAAAAATTGTTGATAAGGATGACTGCACTGTGAAACGGGAGTTTTAATGCTCATTTGTGAGCGTTGTTTACAAAGCTTGAGTGGGGGAAGCCCAGCTGCAGATGGACTGGAGCTGGGGAGTGGGTGGTAGTGGCGCAGTGTATGAAGGGACGTCTGGCTGGCAGTAAGTATTTCATTGGTCTGGAGAATTGGTGACGCATCATCAATGACAAAGCCCTGCTGCCAACTACATGATGGGCTCCTGGGCAGCTGAGCAGCTGTGGGGCGAATATTTAGAGCAGAAGCCATTGGGACCCTGGAAAGGAAGGAGCTGGGTTCCACACTGCATCAGAGTAGCATCTCTATCGTGAAGAAAGGCAGTTCACTTCCCCTCAGTGGTCACTGTAAGCTGTGGCCCTTATCAGAGACTTTGTAAATGAACCGGTCACCCCATGCCTCCTTAAAACCAGTGTAAAGACCTGGACAAAGAAGATTAAGGGGCAGCAGATCCTGACAAACCGAAACAATTGCCTTGGCAAGTTGAATGGCCTTCACAGTCTTTCCTTCCACCCATGACACCAATTTTTTTTTGGTATCTGTCTGCATGTGCAGGGGGAGTTTTATTCTACGCAGAAGTGTCATCTGACCCAGCTGAGTGCCTTCCCACCACCAAAATTGAAGGGTTTAGGCCCGAAACATCAAGTTTTCCTGCTCCTATGATGCTGCTTGACCTGCTGTGTTCATCCAGCCCCATGCTTGTTATCACCAAAATTACCATAACGTTTCCTTTCCTTTAAAAGAAAGCTAATAAACATTGCTAGCAAAAACAGTCGTGTATCCACTCGGGTATTTGCAAGTCCATCGTGGCAAATGCAAACTGTCAAGGGGAGGGGGGTTTTAGAGAGAGAGAGAGAGAGAGAGAGAGAGCAGGAAATAAAACGAAGGTAAAATGGAGTTGAATGGGGAGGTGAAACGCTGCATAACCCATCAAGGCTTGGATGGACTCTGCATTCTCCCTCTCCAAGGCCAGCCTGGGCTCAAACGTAACCGCAGATGAGGGCAGTCAGCAGAGATGACACCGTCTACAGTTCACTGGGGGATGTTTATACTGGAGTCAGAACGCGAATTTGCAGGGGTATTTTGTTTTGAAAAGAGTGCAGAAGGTGGAACTTTTTTTTTTAAAAGAACCCAGCTCTTTGTTTTTGGCTGAACCTACTTACGCGTGGTTTTATATCAACAGTACATAACTGTTTGGGTGTAGCTCGAATGTTTTTGTAACAAACAGTCCTCGTCATTCAGGAGAGAAAACTGGCCTGTCCTTTCTGGAAACCTGGGTCTCAGCAAAAACGTTTGCGACATCTGTTGGAGCGGGAAGTGTTCGTTTCCAGCGCAGTACACTGAGGATCAACACGTTCGGCACAAGTTTGTGTCTCATTGTCCACTTTAGCAGCACCGTCTCCACATCGTTCATTTCAAATAAAAAAAATCACCCATGGAATGCCGACAGTGCGGAAAGAGGGTCATTCGGCCTGTTGAGTCTGCACTGACCCTCCGAAGGGCATCCCCACCCAGACCAACCCTCAGTCAGAAACATTCTCTCTCCTTTATCAGCGGAGACTGGACCCCACCCCACCCAAGTCTCAAACTTCCCAGAGTGATGGGGAGGATGGGTGTGGGTGGAAAATATCCTTCCCACTTTGCCCCTGCCCCGTCAAGCCCCTTGGTGGTTTGATCAGCTTCTACGAGAAATCTCCCCTCCCTTCGCATGGTTCCATAGGCCGGGGAATCCTGGCTTAGTTCAGTGGTTAGCACTGCTGCCTCCCAGGGCAATTCCACCCTTGAGCGACTATCTGTGTGGAGTTTACACGTTCTCCCTGTGTCTCCCCATTCCCTCTGGGTGCTCCCACAGCCCAAAGATGTGCAGGTTTGGGAGGATCAGCCTGCTAAATTGCCCTGTAGTGTCCATATTCCTGGCCATGGCCATGGGAAATGCAGGGATAGGATGAGGGCGTGGGTCTGGGTGGGATGCTTTTCAGAGGGTTGATGTCGACTTGATGGGGTGGCAGGCCTGTTTCCACACTGTAGGGTTTCTATGAATTTCTCCTCCTCAGGTAGTTCTGAATCAGCCCAGGGCAGGAATTTCTGCTCCACTCCCTCTGGGGATGCTCTATCCTTCCTAAGGTAAACGGCAAAAAAGAATTACATATAACCCTTCCCCCTCCTCATTTCTGAAGGGTCCCGACCTGAAACGTCAGCTTTCCTGCTGTGTTCCTTCAGCTCCACACCTTGTTATCTCAGACTCCAGCATCAGCAATTCTTACTATCTTTGACACACAGTCTGTCAGGTGTGGCACCAACAAGGTGTGACACAGTCCTTCCCAACCCCTTCCAGCTAAGGACAAACCCAAGCAGAAAGGGGTCAATGGAGAAACTACAAGCAGTAGTCCATTTGGTCCCTTGAGCCTGATCCCCCATTCCTTAGGATTATGACATCCTCTAGAAAGGGAGCAACCCCCACCTTTCTGCTCAGTACCTTTAAAAGCAAACAGAGATTCTACTCAGTGTGCTGTTCTCCACAGTGTTGTGTGGGAGAGAATTCCACAGGCTAAATAAATGGCAGGTGGAATACAAGGTGGGAAAATGCGAGATTTGGCGTTTTGGTCAGAATTATAGAGGCGTAGACTCTTTTCTAAATTGGGAAAGGCTTCAGAAATCAGAAACACAACAGATTTTTGGAGTCCTAGTTCAGGATTCTGTTTAATTAAACATACAAGGTCAGTTGGCAGTTAGGAAGGCAAATGCAATGTTAGCATTTATTTCAAGAGGGCTGGACTACAACAGCAGAAACGTACTGCTGAGGCTGTATAAGGCTCTGGTCAGACTGCATTGGAATATTGAGAGCAGTTTGAGCCCAGTATCTAAAGGAAGGATGTGCTGGCCCTGGAGGAGGGTCCAGAGGAGATTTACAAGAATGATCCTAGGGATGAAGGGCTTATCATATGAGGTACAGTTCAGCATTCTGGGTCTGTAATGATGGAACTTAGAAGGATGATGGGGATCTAATTACAGAATACTGAGAGGCCTGCTTAAGAAGGATATGGAGAAGATGTTTCCACTAGGAGAAGAGACAAGGACACAAAGGGCACAGCCTCAGAGTGAAGGGATAACCCTTTAGAACGGAGATGAGGAGAAATTTCTTCAGCCAGAGGATGGTGAATCTGTTAAACTCATGGCTATGGAAGCCAAGTCATGGAATGCCTTTAAGACAGAGATGGATAGGTTCCTGATTAGTAACAGGGAATCAAGGGTTAGGGAAAAGGCAGAATGGGGTTGAGAAACACATCAGTTATGATCAAATAGTAGAGCAGACACGAATGGGCCGAATGGCCTAATTCTGCTCCTATCTCTTATGGTCTCACCCCTCTCTGAATGGAGGGGATCTTTCCTCTCCCCCTCAGTCCCACCCCTGGATCCTGAGGCTCTGTCCCCTGGTTTGAGATTCTCCTGATCATGTGTCTCCTGCAATCTTAGCTTGTTTGATACAGTTCAATCAGATCCTCCTCTCATCCTATTGAACTCAAGTGAACACTAGGCTCCCAGTCAAACCAATCTCTCCTCACAACACAGTCCTGCTACCCCCAGTATCAGTTAGTCATCTTTCACCCTACTCCCTCATACAGCACAGAAACAGACCCTTCGGTCCAACCAGGCCATGCCGACCATAATCCCAAACTAAACTCGTCCCTCCTGCCTGCTCCTGGCCCATATCCCTCCAAACCTTTCCCTATTCATGTACTTATCCAAACATCTTTTAAATGTTGTGACTGTACCCACATCCATTCATTCCACACGTGAACTACTCTCTGCATTAAAAGAAAATGCCACTAATGTCTTTTCTGAATCTTTCTCCTCTCACCTTAAAAACATGCCCCTCTGGTTTTGAACTTAGGGGAACGACAACTGCCATTCATCTTACCTCATGATTTTATAACCCTCTATCAGGTCACTCCTCAAGCTCCCACACTCCAGTGAAAAAAATCCCAACCTCTCCTTATAACTCAAACCAACATCCTGGTAAATCTCTTCTGAACCCTCTCCAGCTTGATAATATCCTTCCTATAAACAGGGTGACCAGGACTGCACACAATACTCCAGAAGAGGCCTCACCATGATGTCCCAACTCCTACACTCTAAGGTCTGAGCAATGAACGCAAGCGTGCCAAGCGCCTTCTTTAACCCATTAGGCAGGGAGACTCAAATGGGATATAATACTCCAGCTGTGGTCTCACCAAGGCCCCGTGTCACCGCAAGAAGATATCCTTGTTCCTGATCTCAAATCCTCTTGCGATGAAGGCCATTGTACTATTTATTTCCCCTTCTAATTGCTCACTATGCTTATTTACTGTTGTCATAGGAGATCCAGATCCTATACTCTGCTTTCTGTTCTCTCACCCTGACGAACTTATCTAAGGTATGATCTACCTGGATAGCACGCAATACTGTATCTCAGTGCATGACAATTAAGAAAATCAGATCAAATCAACTCCATTTGTATATCCACCCTTTCCAATATATCCTTGCTCCTGATGACCAGGGAATCCAGAACCACACTCGAAGGATAAACTCTTTATGAAAGACAGTGCAGCACAGGAATAGGCCCTTTGGCCCATCAACACTGTGCTGTCATAACGTATCTCCCTAAACTAACAACCTTTTCCCTCTACAGGGCCTATATCTTCTAAGGGTCACCAGACCTGAAACGTCAACTCTGATTTTTCCTTCAAAGATGCTGCCAGACCTGCTGAGCTTTTCCAGCAGCTTCTGTTTTTGTTCCTGACTCTCAGCATCCACAGTTCTTACGGTTTTTCTCTGTTCCCTGCCTATTCATTTCTCTCTAAGTGCTGCCACCATCACCTCCTCTGGCAGTGCAATCCAGGCATTTACCACCCTCTGTGTTAAATAAAAAAACTGCCTCTCACACCTTTAAACTTACTCCCTTTTACCTAAAACCTGTGTCCTCCAGTAATTGCCATTTCTGCTCTAGGATAAAGACTCCCAACTGTCCATGCATCTCATTGTTTAGTAAACTTCGTTCACGTTGCCCCTCATCCCTCGATGTTCAAGTGAAAACAAACCAAGTCTATCCAATCTCTCCTCAGAGCTAATGTCCTCCAAACCAGGCAACATCCTGGTTACCCGTTTCAGTGCCCTCTCTAAAATCTCCGCATTCCTCTGGTAATGTCGCAACCAGAACCATACACAATATTCCAAATGTGGCAGAACTAAAGTTCTATACAGCTGGAGCACGACTTGCCAGTTTTTATACTGTACGCCCTGACTGATGAAGGCACATATGCCATATGCCTTCTTGATCGTCTTATCCACTTGTGCTGCTACTTTCAGGGAACTGTGGGCCTGTATGCTTTTATCTCTCTGTATGTTGATGCTACCGAGGATTCTGTCATTTCCAGTACACTTCCCTCCTGCATTAGATCTTCCAAAATACATCACCTTGCATTTGTCTGGATTAAATTCTATCAGCCAGTTCTTGGCCCAAGTCTCCAGCCTATCTATATCTTCCTGTATCCTCTGACAATCCTCGTCACTGTCAGCAGCTCCCCCAGACTTTGTGTCGTATGCAAACTTATTAAATCAGGCCAGCTACATACTCTCCAAATCGTTTGTATCTATATTATAAACAACAGGGCTCTGAGCACTGATCCCTGCAGAATACCATTGGTCACAGATCTCTAATACAGAAATTACTTTTCCACCCCTACTCTGTGTGGTCTGTGACGAAGCCAGTTCTATATCCAGCTCACCACAGATCCCATGTGACTTTACCTTTTGTATCAGCCTGCCATGGGGAACCTTGTCAAAGGCCGGGTTAAAGTCCATATAGACCGCATCTACTGCCCTGCTCTCATCATAGAATCCCTACAATGTGGAAACAGGCCCTTTGGCCCAACTAGTCCACACTGACCCCCAGAGCATCCCACCCAGACCCATCCCCCTATAAGCCACCTAATTTACACATCTCTGAACACTGTGGTCAATTTAGCATGGCCAATCCACCCTAGCCTGCACATCTTTGGACTGTGGGAGGAAACCAGAACACCTGGAGGAAACCCACACAGACACGGGGAAAATGTGCAAACTCCACACGGACAGTCGCCCGAGGGTGGAATCGAACCTGGGGCCCTGGCGCTGTGAGGCAGCAGTGCTAACCACTGAGCCACCACACCGTCCCTTTGCTGCCCAATCATCTTTGTCACTTCCTCAGAAAACTAAATCAAGTTTGGGAGCGATGCCCTTCCCCTCACAAAGCCAGGCCTATCACGAATAGAGCCATATTTTTCTAAATGTGAATAAATCCTATCCCAATAATTTCCCCACCACTGACAAAGGCTCACCAGCCTGTAATTCACCGATTATCCCTGTTGTCCCATTGGAAACAAAGAAGCAATGTTGGCTATTCTCAAGCCTTCAGGATCTCTCCTGTGACTAAAGAGGATACAAAGATTTTGTACAAGGTCCCAGCAATTTGAGATAGATCTGATCAGGTCCTGGGGACATGTCTATCTGAAGGCATTTCAAAACAGCCAAACCCATTTTTATATCACTGCGCCCTAGAATATCAACATATCCTCTCTAGACTCACCACCCACCATGTCCTTCTCCTTTGTGAATATCAATGCAAAATATTTATTAAGGACTCATCTACTTCCTCCATAAATTCCCTCCTTTGCCATTGAGTGCATAGGTTTAAGGTCAGGCGGAAAAGATTTAAAAGGGGCAACTTTTTCACGCAGAGGGTGGTGAGTGTATGGATTGAGCTGCCAGAGGAAGTGATGGGAGGCTGGTATAAGTGCAATATTTAAAAAGCAATGCAATGGGTACATGATTAGGAAGGGCTTAGAGGGCTTAATTTAGGATATCTGGTTGGCATGGACGAGTTGGACCAAAGGGTTTGCTCAGTGCTGTGCAACTCTAAGCCTCTATTGGTTGAGGCCAAAACATTCAATGTTTGCAAAAAATCGAATTAAATATAGTTCTTAGGACTAAAGGGAGCAATGGGACTGGGAGAAAGTGGGAACTGAGTTGGATGATGAGCTGTAATTATACTGAATGGGCCAAATGGCCACATCCTGCTACCATTTCCTACATTTACTAGAATAAACAATCTGCTTTGTTTGTTACACACTCGCATTCATCCACATCAAACTCCACCTGCCAAGTTTCCCTCGCTCAGTCAAAAACAGCCCCGAAGCCTCCTCACAATCCTGCCTGAAAATTTCCAAACCCGGGAAAAGGGGTGGGGGGGTGCTGGGAAATGTGCACGAGATGTGAGAGTGTTCGGAAAAGCAGGCATTGCCAGACAGACTCTCAATCGAAATTCCCAAAAGGCCGCCCAGGCCTAGCAGGTACCATCACTATGGCAAAGAAGTAGGCCTCAGCTTAGGCCCGAAAGCAGAGGGGCAACACGTGGTGACTACAGCTCAGACACTGAAGCTTAGTTCCCATGTCGTTACTCCAGTGATCATCTGCAGGCCATGCTGCGGCCACAGTGACATCTCTCTTGGGAACCTAATGGTCTGTTTCCAAGATGGCTGCCAGAGGTAGTGACGTTGCGGATTGAGATAGAAAGACCGGGCAGACGCCCTCAGGAACCATGTTCTCCCTTTCTCTAGGGCTGCCTCACACATCAGAGACATCCTTTCACCACCACACGGGATGTTCATGATCTCTCCAGCCATTGGAAGCGCTGCTTTTGTTTTGGAAAAGTGAGGTAATGTGGATGGTGCACAGCAAGATCCCGTGCAATCCGTGACCCCAGGCTGTCATTTTGTTTCTTTCTCACAAAGTGATGTTGGTTCTCGGGTCTGAAGCATCAAGATGTAAGGGAGAGCAGACCAATACCCCGCCCCGATCATCAAACCTACTCCTCGACCCCTCTACACTCCCACCCTACCTTCCCGTTCCACCCATGATTCCTTTCCCACACCATATACTGCTGTCCTCCACGCCTCCATTCGCTCCCACCCTCCATATTTCCATCACCTCTTTCACACACCCACCATCACCAATCCTCTTCCTCTCTTCTTCAAAACACAATGAGATGTTACACACCTACCTGACAGCACAGCCAAGACCACAATCAGATGTCACATCTGAAAGGTTAGCCCCCCCGACAGCGCGGCGCTCCCTCTGCGCTGACCCGCCGACAGCGTGGCGCTCCCTCTGCGCTGACCTGCCGACAGCGCGGCGCTCCCTCTGCGCTGGTGGTTAACTATAGAGATCATTTGTGGTGATTTCCCGTCTCCGATGGTCTGAATGGAATCTTCCTGTGCTGAAGAACGGAGGCTTATTGGTGTACAGCTTTTGTATGATTGTCTGAGGATCCTGAGGACACAGTCGGAGGGTGGGGATAGGGGAAAACGGTGTACCACGTAGCCCCCACCACCTCCACAAAAGCTCAGAAGAAACCGTCCTGGCCTCAGCCACTTTGGCCAACCTCCCATTTGCCTGGGGTACGCGCAACTGGCCCTTGATTCCCATTGCTCGCTGGCATGCAGCGAGGGGAGGGCGGGCGGACCAAAAAGACCTGCTTTGCCGAGTGCTGGCTTGGTATCCTGCCCTGGACCGGGTGTCGTTTTTGGGTGCAGACGAGAGGAATGTCGCCAGGCGCTGGGAAAACAGAAGGCGGTGAAGAAGAATTGAACCGGAGATCCGTGGTGAAGGGCGAAGGACAGGGAGTCAATTAAAAGCCTGAAACAGAGCATTGGAAAAGCCCCAGACAATGATGGGGTGGGGTAGGGCATCGCAGCCATTGGCCCAGATCTTCCTGGTGTGCCAAACCTACCTCGCAACATGGAGCTTTGTTATTGGTGGGATTGAAAGGGGCCTGCGCTTTTGGCAGTTCTTTCTTTTTATTGGTTATATAATAGGCCTCAAAAACATCTGCATGAATGATACTAAATTTACACAAATCTTTTCAACCCTCTCTCCCCTCCGCCTCCCGCTCCTCGCTCCATTTTTATCATCTCCCTCGCTCCTGAACTACAAAAAAAAAACTGAAGCAGTGACAAACGCGCTGGATCCCGCCCGTCCCCGATTCTCTCCCACACCCCGTCCTCCCCACCCAAGACCACCCCCAACCCTCAGCCCCCCCAACCCCACCTCCCCACAGAAAACAAGAGAAACGAAATAAAAGCAAAAGGTCTGCAGAGGTCACTGCCCCGAGAGCTCGCCCACCAGTTCAACGCCATGTTGTTGTAACTGAGCCCGCAGCACGGCGTTCTCACTTTTCAGTTCCTCGATCTGTAGAGACACAAACCACACAGTGGCTTAAA
Source organism: Ginglymostoma cirratum (assembly GCA_024137785.1). Classification (NCBI taxonomy): domain Eukaryota; kingdom Metazoa; phylum Chordata; class Chondrichthyes; order Orectolobiformes; family Ginglymostomatidae; genus Ginglymostoma; species Ginglymostoma cirratum. The sequence continues at coordinate 1,347,134 of JAHRHZ010000155.1, read as the reverse complement.
CACCCCGGAGGCCACTCAGCCAGTCCATGCCAGGCCTGCTCGCACTCCCACCGAGACCGGCAGACCCAACGCCCACATCCCTACCCACCGGGCACCAACCCAAACCCCGCTCCC
>JAHRHZ010000155.1:1298799-1311381 GCA_024137785.1 Ginglymostoma cirratum | reverse complement strand
ACTCCTTGGGGATTCCCCTGTAAATACTTACATACTCCCTGGGGACTTCCCCTCTAAATACTGACACACTCCCCAGGGACTCCCCCTGTAAATACTGACACACTCCCCGGGGATTCCCCCTGTAAATACTGACAGACTCTCTGGGGATTCCCCTGTAAATACTGACACTCTCCCCGGGGACTTCCCCTGTAAATACTGACACACTCCCGAGGGACTCCCCCTGTAAATACTGACACACTCCTTGGGAATTTCCCCTGTAAATACTGACACACTATTCGGGGACTCCCCCTGTAAATACTGACACACTGCCTGTTGATTCTCCCCTATAAAAACTAACACATTCCCCAGGGACCTCCCTCCCCACCTGCCTACTCAATACTGACACACTCCCTGGGGATTGACCACTATAAATACAGACAAACTCCCTGGGGATTCCCCCCCATATAAACTGACACACTCCCCAGGGACTCCCCCTGCAAATACCGACACACTCCCAAGGACCCCCATGTAAATAATGACAATTCACCTGGGATTCCCCTGGAAATAATAACACACCCACTGGGGATTCCCCCTCTGAATATTGACACACTCCGTGGGGATTCCCCCTGTAAATACTGACACACTTCCTGGGGAATTCCCCATGTAAACACTGACACACTCCATGGTGATTCCCCCGACTCTACCCGGCGACTCTCCCTGTAAATATTGACACACTCTTTGGGGACTCTTCCTGTAAAAACTGACACATTCCCCAGGGATTCCACCTCCTGCTCAATACTGACACACTCCCTTGGAACTCCACCCTGTAAATACTGACAAAATACCCCAGGATTCCCCCTATAAATATTGACATACTCCCTGGGAATTCCACCTGTAAACACTGCCACACTACCCAGGGATTCCCCTGTAAATACTGACTCTCTCCCCGAGGATTCCACCCATAAATACTGAGACATTCCTTGGAACTCCCCCGCCACCCCCCCCCCACCCCATCAATGCGGACACATTCCCAAGGAACCCCCGTGTAAATAATGACATATTCACCAGGAATTTGCCTGTAAATACTGACACACTCCCTGGGGACTTCCCCTGTAAATATTGACACACGTCCTGGGGATTCCCCGTGTAAATACTGACACACTCCCTGGAGATTCCCCCTGTAACTACTGACACATTCCCCGGGGATTCCCCGTGTAAATACTGACACACTCCCTGGAGATCCCCCCTGTAAATACTGACACACTCCCTGGGGACTCCCCATGTGAATACTGACACGCTGCCTGAGGATCTCCGCCTCATAAAAACTAACACATACGGATTGGAAAGTCAACAGCAATCCGACCCTTTTCCAGCCTTCAGACTAGCTCCAGCCATTTCCCAGTCCCTCTTCACATTCTGCCTCAGAATTGAAATTCTTATCCTCCTAGTGACACTCTCCATCTCCCGATAGCCTCCACCAGCTCCTACACCCCTTCCTATTTCTGTAACCTCCTCAGCCCCTACACTCCTCCCTATCTCTGTAATGTCCTGCAGCCCCTACACTTCCCCCATGCCTGTAACCTTCTCCAGCCCCTACCCCCCTCCCTGTCCCTGTAACCCACTCCAGCCCCTACACCCCTCCCTACCTCTGTAACCTCCTCCAGCCACTACACCCCTCACAATCTCTGTAACCTCCTCCTGCCCCTACACCCCTCCCTATCATTGTAACATCCTCCAGCCACTACACCCCTCACTATCTCTGTAACCTCCTCTTGTCCCTACACCCCTCCCTATCTCTGTAACCTCCTCCAGCCCCTTCACCCCTCACTATCTCTGTAACTTCCTCTTGTCCCTACACCCCTCCCTATCTCTGTAACCTCCTCCAGCCCCTACACCCCTTCCTAGCTCTGTAACCCCCACCAGCCCCTATACCCCTCCCTATCTCTGTAACCGCCTCCAGCCCCGACACACCTCCCTATCTCTGTAACCTCCTCCAGCCCCAACACCCCACCCTATCTCTGTAATCTCCTCCAGCCCCTACACACCTCCCTGCCTTTGTTACATCCTGCAGCCCCTACACCCCTCCCTATCTCTGTAATCTTCTCCAGCCCCTTCACCCCTCCCTATCTCTGATACCACGCCGCTCCCCCAACCCCTCCCTATCTCTGTAACCTCCTCCAGACCCTACACCCCTCCCTGTATCTATAATCTTCTCCAGCCCCTACACCCCTCCGTATCTCTGTAACCTCCTCCAGGCCCAACATCCCTCCCTACCTCTAACTTCCTCCAGCCCCTACACTCCTCCCTATCTCTGTAACCCCCTCCAGCCTCTACATCCCTCCCTATCTCTGTAACCCCGTTCAGCCCCTACACTCCTCCCTATCTCTGTAACCTCCTCCAGCCCCTTCACCCCTCCCTATCTCTGTAACCCCGTTCAACCCCTGCACTCCTCCCTATCTCTGTAACCTCCTCCAGACCCTACACCCCTCCCTATCTCTGTAACCTCCTCCAGACCCTACACCTCTCCCTGTATCTATAATGTTCTCCAGCCCCTACACCCCTCCCTATCTCTGTAACCTCCTCCAGACCCTACACCCCTCTGTATCTCTGTAACCTCCTCCAGCCCCTTCACCCCTCCCTATCTCTGTAACCCCATTCAGCCCCTACACTCCTACCTATCTCTGTAACCTCCTCCAGCCCCTACACCCCTCCCTATTTCTGTAACCTCCACTAGCTCCTACACCCTCCCTATCTCTGTCACCTCTGCAATGCATGCTGTGACCTTTACTAATGTTGTTTTTTTATTTTTTTGTGTTGTAAGTTCAGATTTTTGAGCACAGTCACATGTGCTTTCTGTGTGTCTCAGGCATTCCTTCACCTTATTCTTAAGCTTTCAGTTTTCAGGTCCAGATTTCGTGTGTATATACCACAGATGCAATTTTGGTTATTTTATATTGTATTACATTACAACTAGTGTTTGTGAGAAACTTTTGTTTTAAATGCTGAAGAGAAAGACCCTTAGCTGAGTGAGAGTGACAGAGAGGGAATGTTACTTTTGTTTGGAATAATCCGGTGAAGTCTTTGGAATTGGTTGCTGTGTGGAATGCGGCTTCTGAGAAGTGATGGAAATAGCAGAAACTAGATTACATTCAACAAAAAGAAAACATATGACAGAACTACAGGTTCTGAAAATCTGAAATAAAAACAGAAAGTGCTGGAGAAACTCAGGAGGTTTGGCAGCATCAGTGAATAGACAATGCAGAGTTACCATTTCAGGTTCACTGACCTTTATTCATTTCTCCAGTTCTCTGGTTACCTTAGAGTTACTGTTTGTCCCTGACAATAAGTGTTGGGATGAAACCCTGAAGAGGTTGCTTAGAGTTGAGTATATATAAACAGGCATGTAATGTCTCCACGGTGAAACTACCTGCAGTTCCAGTCTAACAGCTATGTGAACAAGTGACTGAAACTTATTGAGGTGTTAGATTCAGAGATTCTGGTGTTTTTTAAATTCATTCGTGGGATCTGTGTGTCACCGGCTGACCAGCATTTATTGCCTGTCCCTACTAGAGAAGGTGATGGTGAGCTGTCTTCTTGAACTACTGCAGTCCATGTGCTGTAGGGTTGACCGTCAGTGCCCTTAGTGTGGGAGTCCCAGGGTTTTGACCCAATGACACTGAAGGAACAGTGATATATTTCCAAGTCAGGATGGTGAGTAGCCTGAAGGGGATCTTGCAGGAGGTGGTGTCATTGTCCTTCTAGATGGAAGAGATGATCTGTTTGAAAGGTGCTGCCTAAAGTGCCTTAGTGGATTTCTGTAGTGCATTTTGTAGATAGTACACACTTCTGCTACTGACCGTCAGTGGTGAAGGGACTGGATGTCTGAATGTGGTGCCAATCAAGCGGGGGCTGCTTTGTCCTGGATGGTGTCGAGCTTCTTGAGTGTTATTAGAACTGCCCCCATCCAGGCAAGTGGGGAGTAATCTAGCACACTTCTGACTTGTGCTTTGTCGATGGTGGATGGACTTGGGGGAGTCAGGAGATAAGTTACTGCAGTATTCACAGTCTCCGACCTGCTCTTGTAGCCACTGTGTTTATGTGGTGAGTCTAGTTGAGTTTCTGGTCAATGATAATCCCCAGGATGTTGATAGTGGGGGATTCAGTGTTGGTAACACCATTGAATGTTAAGGGGTGGTGGTTAGATTGTGTCTTATTGGCAATGGTCATAGGTTGGCATTTGTATGCTGCAAATGTTACTTGCCACTTGTTAACCCAAACCTGGATATTGTCCAGATCCTGTTGCTTTGAACATAGACTGCTTCAGTATCTGACGGGTTGCAAATGGTGCTGAACATTATGCAATCATCGGCGAGCATCCCCACGTCTGACCTTATGATGGAGGGAAGGTCATTGATGAAGCAGCTGAAGATGGTTGAGCCTAGGACACTGGCCTGAGGAGCTCCTGCAGAGATGTCCTAGAGCTGAGATGACTGACCCCCAACAACCACGACCACCTTCCTTTGTGTCAGGTATGACTCCAACCACTGGAGAGTTTGCCTCCTGATCCCCATTGATTCCAGTTTTGGTAGGGCACCTTGATGCCACAATTAGTTGAACGCAGCCTTGATGTCAAGAGCTGTCACTCTCACCTCACCTGTGGAATTCTGGTGTGAGTACTGTGTGAGTGAGATTTTGGAGCAGTAGCAGGGGTGTGCCTTGGATAATATAGGATTAGGCCATTTAGCCCAACCAGCCTTGCAATTTGTTCATGGGAGAGTTCACTACCTTTTTACCCAAACCATCCCCAGAATGCTCTACTCCACTGGGAAGCAGAAATCAATCGATCTCGACCTCTCACGCAAACCCTGAGTTACCTCAACTCTCTGTGCTTATGAATTCCAAAGGTTCACAACTCTCTGAGTGAAGATATATTCCCTTCATCTTGGACCTAAAGACAACCCTCTTACTTTTGAATTGTACCCCCTGGTTGTAGACTTGCTGAGCAGGGAAGACATCTTTCCTTCAACTCTACTCTCTATCTCTTTTAAGTATTTGGTAAGTTTCAATGAGATCACCTCTTGTTCTAACTAAAGCTGGACAAACTTATTTTTTGCTTTATTTCGATTTATAAAAGGAGCCTCATGGAATTAATGGCCTAATACTTTAAATGTGCATTTTAAAAAAAGCTCTTCAAACTTGTAGTGTCCTATCATCAAAGCTGAATCTGCAACACTGCTTGTTTATTCTTCAGTGAAGAAACCTCTTTGTTAAGAAAATAACAAATCAAGATGTGAGCTATCAAGCCATATTCCAGCCTGGGAGCTGACTTCTCCTGGAATTATGTCGGCCAGGATCAGAAGAGTCAGCAAGTGTGTTGCTTGGCAGCAATGACATTTGAAGGGAGAGGTGTGGGTCCAGGACTAGTGTTATTAAACCAAAGTAAAGATATCTCTGAGCCTGTGAATGCAGAGATGGGCCAGAACTGTGATTCCAGGGGAAGGATTAGGAAGAGAGCATTGCAGTCATACTGGGGTTTGAATGGGACTTTCTCGGACGAACCAAAATGGTGACTCGTGCTCCTATTTCAAATACTTAGTTCAACCACACTCAGAGCACTGTGCACAGTTCCAGATTCCCGATCCCTCAGTTAGACCCACACTTAGAGTACTGTGCACAGTTCCAGTCTCTGTATCCCTCAGTTAGACCCACACTCGGAGCACTGTGCACAGTTCCAGTCTCTGTATCCCTCAGTTAGACCCATGCTCGGAGCACTGTGCACAGTTCCAGTCTCCATATCCCTCAGTTAGACCCACACTCGGAGCACTGTGCACAGTTCCAGTCTCTGTATCCCTCAGTTAGACCCACACTCGGAGCACTGTGCACAGTTCCAGTCTCTGTATCCCTCAGTTAGACCCACGCTCGGAGCACTGTGCACAGTTCCAGTCTCCATATCCCTCAGTTAGACCCACACTCGGAGCACTGTGCACAGTTCCAGTCTCTGTATCCCTCAGTTAGACCCACACTCGGAGCACTGTGCACAGTTCCAGTCTCTGTATCCCTCAGTTAGACCCACACTCGGAGCACTGTGCACAGTTCCAATCTCTGTATCCCTCAGTTAGACCCATGCTCGGAGCACTGTGCACAGTTCCAGTCTCCATATCCCTCAGTTAGACCCACATTCGGAGCACTGTGCACAGTTCCAGTCTCCATATCCCTCAGTTAGACCCACACTCGGAGCACTGTATGTAGTTTGGTCTCAGTAAGATGAAGATGTTCAGAACCTGGAGAAAGTGCAAGGGGCACTAATGAGATTGATTCCAGAACTAAGAGGTTCAAACCATCAGGACAAACTGAACAGTGTGAGGCTCTTGTCTCTCAGAAAATGGAGGCTGATGGGTGACCTGATGGTGGTGTTTAAAATTCTGAAAGGAGTTTTGATTGGGGAGGTGTAGAAAAGCTGTTTCCAGCTTTGTGGGGAGGGGAAGACTGGAAAGAGGGCCCATTAATAGAAGACGATCCTGAATAAATCCAACAGGGAATACAGGCGAAATGTTTTCCCACAGACAGTGTGGGACACACTCCCACGTGGAGTTGGGGGGGGAAGATTGTGGGACTCGCACCTGCTGGAAGTGAGGGGGAATGTGGGACTTGCTGTCACAGGAAGTTGGCTGGGACAGAATGTGGACTCGCTCCTACGGGGTGTGGTGGGAGGAGAATGTGGGCCTTGCTCCTGCAGGGAGTTGTGGGGGGATGTGGGGGACTCGCACTCAGAGGGAGTCGGGAGGTTGTAGCTGGTAAATGTGGGACTTGATCCTATGGGGAGTGGGAGGAAATGAATCATGTCTACGAATTGAAGTGGAGGGGAAGAAGCTGGATAATAGTGATGAAGAAAGGAATAGAAGGAGTGGTGGTGGTAGTTGGGACAATAAATGGAGATATTGATGAGGCTGGTTTGGTTGGTGGTGAGATGAACAGCCTGTGTCTGTGTTGTTGGCATCAATGGGATTTTGGTGCTGGCTGTAGGTGGATCGTCAGCCGCTGGGACAAACTATTGTTCACTTCCATCTTGGTCAGCAACTATCCAATAGAGGCAAAAGTGCAGATTTTCCCAACGACCCAATTGTTTTCTGTATTCACATCAAACCTGGCATCTCTGAAACCTCGGTGGGACCTGTACCCAGACTGCCCAGCTGCGGGGAACATTGGGGAGTCCATTTTGTGGGGGTCACACTTTCAAACACACCACTCATAACCCCCTTCTATCTCTCTCTCACTCACACACACACACACACACCCTCTCGCACACTTCTGAAATAACAGCACGGAGACCAGTATCCTATAACCAAGTCACCCTTTATTTACACGTGGAGAGTCCTTGACACTGATCCAGCTCCCTCAGAGCCAGCTCTCAGAATGAACAGAACCTCCTACACGCCTGTTTATATCTGTCAGCCAAGGCTCCCTGATTGTACCAGATTTAACAGCCCCAATCAGGGAACTCATACTCTATGAGGTCCACCTGGCTAAGCCCATTACAATCACTATAAAAACCACACACACACACACACATAATCTCACTCTCTCTCACACACACAGTCTTTCTCTCACACACATACACATACTCTCTCTTACATACATTCATTTTCACACAGAATCTCACATAGATACACACACTTACACATGTTCATTTGCGCACACTTTTGCATGCACACTTGAACACACACTTGAGCACATTCTCACATATACGTGCACACACACACTCACATATACATACACAACAACACAGATACAAACACATAAATACACACACATACTGATGTGCACCTACACTGTCTCTCACACACATGCACAGAGTTATACACATCATCTCACAAACAGACATTGTCTCCCTCTCATACACACACGCACTCTCTTGGCATACACACTCAGTTACACACACATAATCACACATGCACTCTCACACACATTTAGACTCACATACAATCCCGCGCGCACACACACTCTCGCACATGTATATACACATTAACACTCACACACACACACACACACACACAGAGTCTCTCTGTCTCACACTCACAGCATGCTGTGATGCAGGAGACATTGTCATCGTGTGATATCTCCCTCCGTCACCTGCACAATCCCCCCCACTGCCCACCTCTTGTGTGCCAGGCGTGTCCACCATCATGGCACCTTCCCCTCCCCCGCCACTGGTCACCAATCCAAAAGGGTGACAGCCTCCTCGCAGCCCAGATGGTCGCGCTCCAACTGTCCATCGAAGCAGTTACTTCCTGTCCGCAGAATCCGTCATGACCAAACACATTGTTCAGAAAAGTGACATTGAGCTGGACCAGAATCCGTAGTGTTCCCTCTGCCTTTTCTCCCACTGTTCGGCTGCTGGCAAATGCCTAGAGTTTTGGACAGTTCTGGAATATTCCTGGAATGGTTCTGGCACAGGGTCAGCTTCCAAGAGGATAACCTTGACCCTCTGATTATCAGAAATTAGTTTTTAAACACTTGGATATATTGGGGGGTGGGGGTGGGGGGTGGGGCACAAAGTAAAATCTAAGTGGTCCTGTCATGTTCTTCCCATAGCCTATCTCTCCACATAACTCCAGTCTCACTCCAACCACACCCCAGTGTTGAGAGATCCAGGTCCCTTTAAGGTTTAAACAGATCACCACTGAAGGGGATCGAGGGCCTTGTTTTCAATCTAGAGGAGGCAAGGGGATCCAGAATGCGAATTGTGGAAACCGCTGTTTGTGCTAAACTGCAAATTCACAGTGAAACCCCAGCAGAATCCTGAAGGTCTTTTACTGCCCCTCGTTCAACGAAGGGCTGTCGGTCTGTCGAAGGTCAATGAAATGCCCTGGCAATTTGTGGAGAGGCTTGAGAAATGGTTCCTGGGAGCAGGGATTTTAGCGAGAGGATCCTGGGGCTGTTCCCCTCAGAGTGAAGGAGATTGGGTCAGTCTGACCGAGGTGGAGCAGACGGGGACAGACAGGGAGATGAAGGAAAGCTGCTCCCATTTGCTGATAATATGAAGAGCCGGGGAGACAGATTGAAGATTCTGGGTCAGATATACAGAGTCGGGATTGTGAGGAAGGACTGTTATACGCAGTGAGTAATAATAATCTGGAACTCGCTACCTAAGGGGTGGGGTGCAAGGGCAGATGTTTAATGGTTTTAAATGGAACACAATGATGGGAAGAAAGTGGGGGATTGGGACTGGCTGGATTTCTCTACAGACAGAGCTAGCTTGGAATGGATGGGCCAAATAGCCTCCTTCCTGTGCAGAAATGACCCTGTGACGGATTGACCTCACCTTGGTGACCCCAGGGAAGGTGGGCTTTAGTCTTTTGTGCCTTCTCACTTGTTTTGGAAGCTGGCACCATTCCTCCTCCACTCCCGGTGGAACTGTCCAGGTTCGTTCCCACCCCTGCCTCTTTGTTCCTGACTAGGCCCTGGTAACCTTCCAATGTATCCCCCCCTTCCCAGACCTTTATTGTATTCTCCTACTCACCCCCTTCCCAAGCCTTTCCTGTATTCCCCCAGTCAGCCCCTTCCCAGGCCTTTCCTGTATTCCCCCACTCAGCCGCTTCCCAGGCCTTTCCTGTATTCCCCCACTCAGCCGCTTCCTTTTCCTGTATTCCCCCACTCAGCCCCTTCCCAAGCCTTTCCTGTATTCCCCCACTCAGCCCCTTCTCAGGCCTTTACTGTATTCCCCCAGTCAGCCCCTTCCCAAGCCTTTCCTGTATTCCTCCACTCAGCCCCTTCCCAGGCCTTTCCTGTATTCCTCCACTCAGCCGCTTCCTTTTCCTGTATTCCCCCACTCAGCCTCCTCCCAGGCCTTTTCCGGTATTCCCCCACTCAGCCCCCTCCCAGGCCTTTCCTGAGGCCTTGTGCCCTAAAAGTCTGTAAATTTACAAAGTTTGTGTGAGATATCTTTGTTTTATCTTCAATTCCGTATCACCCAGGGTTCAGGCTCAGAAAAGTTTTATTTCCCGGTCACCTTCACTGATTGGTATATATGCATTCCCCTCCATGCCCACAACTCTCTCTCTCTGCTCATTTATGTTTTCCAACCTCTCCACAGCACTGTTTGCTCATCTGAAATCCCTTCACTGCTCTCTGCTTTGGCTTCTACCTAGCAACATAGGAAGGAATGTAAGAACAGGAGGAGGCCATTCAGCCCTCTCCTCCAGCCTGTTACACAGGAACAGAAGGGGTCCATTCAGCCTCCTCCTTGATGTTACACAGTAACAGGAAAAGCTCACTCTGCAGTCCACTTCACACTTGCCTCCTCCCCCTCACCCACACCACTAGAACCCCTTTCTTGAAAACCCATTCCACCTGTAACTTTTCCCAGTTCTGATTAGAACTCTGATACCTGAAATCTCAAATCTGTTTTTCTCTCTCTCTCTCTCTCACTGTCCCCAGAAGGCAGGAAGCAAAACATACCATAAGACATAGGAGCATATGTTGGCCATTCAGCCCATCGAATCTGCTCAGCCATTCAATGACATCGTGGCTGATCTGATCATCCTCAACTCCACTTTCCTGTCTTTTCCTCATTCCCCCTTACTGATTAAAAGTCCTTCTCAGCCTTGAATATTCTCAACAAGGCAACCTTGACAGCTCTTTTTAGTGAAGAATTCCACAGATTCACTCCCCGCTGAGAGAAGAAATTCCTCCTCATCTCTGACTGAAATGGGTGAACCTTTATTCCGAGATGATGCCCATTCAGTTCTGGAGAAGGAGAAACATCCTCCCATATCTCCCCTGTCAAGTCCCCTCAGAGTCCTGTATTTTCAATAAGGTCGTCCCTCATTCTTCTAAACTCTAATCACTTGAGCACTTGTCAAAGAGGGACATCCTAGAGGAAAAGACAGAAAGAGAGACAGGGAAAGAAAAAGAGGGAGAGTGAAAGATGAAGAAAGAGAACAAAAGAGAGAGAAAGGGGGAAGAGACAATAAGAAAAAGAAAGAGGTGGAGTAAAGGAGGGAGAGAAAGATTCAGAGAGAGCGGGGGGACTGAGGGGGAAGGGAGAAAGAGAGAGAGAGAGAGCAAGAGAAAGTGAGGACAGTGAGAGAGAGAATAGGAGAGAGAGAGAGATAGAGAAAGAGATGGAGAGGGGAGAGGGAGGGAAAGAGACAGACAAAGGTAGAAAGAGTGACAGAGGGAGAAAGAGGAGAGAGACAGAGAGAAAGAGCAGGGGAGAAAGAGAGGGATAGAAAGAGAGAAGGTGGGGATGGAGAGGTTTAAAGAGTTGATTCTAGGGCTTAGACACAATGGAGAGGCAATGGGGAGTGAGTGTTTTATTTCCCCTGGGGCCTACAGTTTGGAGCACTGGGTCTGGTTGAAAGAATCTGCCCTCAGGGCCTCGTTGCGTTTGCGGAGGAAGCTGAGCAGGATCTGAAGGGGCCTGAAGGAGCTGAGCTCACGGGAGAGGCTGCCCAGGCAACCCCTGCAGGTCTGCTTGACGGCGCTGGAGGAGAAGTAGAAGATGATGGGGTCCAGGCTGGTGTTGAAGGTGCTGAGCAGTAGGGCGTCGGTCCGCCACGGTGGGCTACTCTGCTGTATGAAGCCCACAAAATGGGAGATGTTGTAGGGGGCGAAGCAGATTAGGAAGACGAGTAAGGTGGCCAGCACCAAGCCGACTGCCCGCTGCTTCTTCCCATGGCTGATGTGCGGGGACGAGAGCAGGATCCGGATAAAGCTGCTATAACAGAAAGTGGTGATCAGGCAGGGCAGGCAGAATAACACTATGCCCAGTTCCAGGCGAAACGGCAGGAGGACTGCCAGCTGGTTGGGGGTGAAGCTGTCATAGCAGATGGTCTCATTCGAGCTGGAGTTGGTGACCTTCCTATATTCGGTGATGTATACGATGCTGCAATGGGAAAATGCACAAACCCAGAGCAGGAAGCTGATGAACAGTGCATAGACAGGCTTACGGTACAGGTTGTACTGGATGGGGAATGCAACTCCCAAGTACCGCTCCACGCTCACTGCAGTCAGAAACAGGATGCTGCCATAGATGGCACTGAAATAGAACAGGCCGCTCAGAGGGCACAGGAAGGTGGGCAGAATCCACATACTGCCCTTGACTGACTCCAGGATCTTGAACGGCAGGAAAAGCAGAAAGGCCAGGTCGGAGATGGTCAGGTTGATGAGGAAGATGACATTAGGACCAGCTTTGCGCCTGGCCCTGCCCAGGAAGGCATACAGAGCGAGGAGATTAAATGGCAGCCCAGTCAGAATGGCCACGACGTAGACCGTGACGTGCAACTTGTCAGAGAACGACAGCGCAGCCATACTTCCTCATGACAACTGCAGGAGGAAAGAGAGAGTGCAGCATGGTGACAACGTCAAGGGCATGGCGGGTAGACACATCTCGCAGTTAGCTTTCAAGAAGCCAACATTACCCCAGTGACATACAAAGAAATCTCTCCACCACTACTGTACCGCAGCATTAACTAAGACAGACGAGACCACATCAGTACTGTACCCCAGTGTTATACAGTCACAGACCTGTCCCCCACCGGTACTGTACCCCAGAGTTATACAGTGACAGACCTGTCCCCCACCGGTACTGTACCCCAGTGT
>JAHRHZ010000155.1:1285895-1298789 GCA_024137785.1 Ginglymostoma cirratum | reverse complement strand
ATACCGTGACAGACCTGTCCCCACTAGTGCCGTATCCCAGTGTTATAATGACAGACCTAGCCCCACTAGAACTGTACCCCAGAGTTATGCAGTGACAGACCTGTCCCCACCAGTGCTGTAACCCAGTGTTATACAGTGACAAACCTGTCCCCTCTAATACTCTACCGCAGTGTTATACAGTGACGGACCTGTTGCCACCAGTGCTGTACCCCAGTGTTACACACAGAACTGTTCCCACAATTACTGAGTCACAGTGTTAAACAGAGACCTTTCTCCACTAGTGCTGTAACCCGGTGTCATTCAGTGACAGACCTGTCCCTACTAATACTCTACCGCAGTGTTATACAGTGACAGACCTGTTGCCATCAGTGCTGTACCCCAGTGTTACACAGAGAACTGTTCCCACAATTACTGAAGCACAGTGTTATACAGAGTTTCTCCACCAGTACTGTACCCGTGTCATACAGTGACAGACCTGTCCCCGCCAGTACTGTAACCCAGTGTTATACAGAGTCCTACCTCCACCAGTACAGTATTTCAGTGTTATAAAATGACAGACCTGTCCTCAGCTGTACTGCACCCAGTGATATACAGTGACAGACCTCTCCCCATCAGCAGTGTACCCCAGTGTAATACAGTGTCAGACCAGTCCACATCAGTACTGTATTCCAGTGTTATACAGTGACAGACCTGTCCCCACCAGTCCTGTACACCAGTGTTATGCACTGACAGACCTGACTTACCAGTACTGTTCCCGAGTGCTATACAGTGAAAGACCTGTGCCCACCACTGCTGTATCCCAGTGTTTTACAGTGACAGTCTTGTCCCCATCAGTACTGTACCCCAGTGTTATACAGTGACAGTCTTGTCCCCATCAGTACTGTACCCCAGTGTTATACAGTGACAGTCTTGTCCCCATCAGTACTGTACCCCATTGTTAAGTAACCACAGACCTGTCCCCACCAGAATTGTGCCCCAGTATTATACAGTGACAGACCTGTCCCCACCAGTACTGAACCCCAGTGTTACACAGTGACAGACCTGTCCCCACCAGTACTGTATCCCAGTGTTACACAGTGATAGACCTGTCCCCACCAGTATTGCACCCCATGTTATGCAGTGACAGACCTGTAGACACCAGTAGTGTACACCTGTGTTATACAGTGACAGAGATTTCCCCACCGGTACTGTATCTGAGTGCTATAAAGTGACAGGCCTGCCCCACCACTCCCGTACTCTGGTGTTAAATACTGATGGACCAGACCCACCAATACTGGACCCCTGTGTTATACAGAGACAGATCTGTCCTCAAAGGTACTGTACTCCAGTCTTATGCAGTGACAGACCTCTCCCCAACTGTACCCCAGTCTTATGCAGTAACTGACCTATCCCCACCAATACTGTAGGTCAGTGTTATACGGAGACCACTTTCCACCAGCACTCTATCCCAGTGATATACAGTGACAGATGTGTCCCCACCAGTACCGTTCCCCAGTGTTATACAGTGACAGACCTGTCCATGCCAGTACTGTACCCCATGTTACACAGTGACAGACCTGTTGCAATCAGTACTGTACCTCAGTGTTACACAATGAGAGAGTAGTCTCCACCAGTACTGTTCCTCCATGTTATACAGAGACTGAAATGTTCGCACTAGTACTGTATCCTGGTGTTATACAGCGACAGACCTATCCCCATCAGTACTGTACCCTGTGGTATACAGTGACAGACCTTTTCCCCCCAGTATCGTATCCCATTGTTACACAGTGTCAGACCTGTCCCCAGCAGTACTGTATCCCAGTATTACACAGTGACAGAGCTGCCCCACCAGTACTGTATCCCAGTGTTACACAGTGAAGGACCTGTTGCCACGAGTACTGTATCCCAGTATTACACAGTGACAGAGCTGCCCCACCAGTACTGTATCCCAGTGTTACACAGTGAAGGACCTGTTGCCACGAGTACTGTATCCCAGTATTATACAGTGACAGACCTGTCCCCACCAGTAATGTGCTCCGGTGTTATTCAGAAACCTGTCCTCACAATTAAAATGCTGCACTGTTATACATACACATATCCACCAGTACTGTCCCCGTGTGTTATCCAGTGACGGCCCTGTCCACACGAGTACTGTACCACAGTGGAATACATTGACAGACCTTTTCCCGCCAGTATGGTATCCCATTGTTATACAAAGACAGACCTGTCACTACCTGTACTGTACCCAATGTTATAGAGTAGCAGACCTGTCCTCAACAGCACTGTACCCCCGTGTTATATAGTGACAGACCTCTGTGTTATGCACCTGTCCCCACCAGCACTTACCACAGTGGTGTACAGTGACAGAGATGTCCTTACCAGTATTGTATACCAGTGTTATACAGTTACAGACCTGTCCTCACCAGTACTGTTCCCCAGTGTTATACAGTGATAGACCGGTCCCCACCAGCTCTGTTTCCCAGTGTTAACCAGTGTCAGACCTTGTCTCCACCAGTACTGTACCTCTCTATTATGCACCTGTCCCCGCCAGCACTTACTGCAGTGGTGTACAGTGACAGAGATGTCCATACCAGTATTGTATAGCAGTGTTATACAGTTACAGACCTGTCCTCACCAGTACCATTCCCCAGTGTTATACAGTGACAGAGCTGTCTCCACCAGTATTGTGCCCCAGTACATAGAATGTAGAACATAGAACAGTACAGCACAGTACAGGCCCTTCGGCCCAAGGTGTTGTGCCGACCTATTGTCCTACTCCAGGATCAAACACACACACTCTCACACATACTCTCACAGACACTCACACACACAGTCTCACACACAAACACAGACACTCTCACTCTGTCTCTCTCACACACACACACACACACTCACATATACACACACTCTCTGACACATATACACGTACACACACACACTGTTACACACTCATGCACACAAGGACAAACACATACACACTCTCATACACAAACACACTCTCACACATACGCACACTCTCTCACACACACTCTCTCACACACACATACACTCTCATGGATATACACACATACACACACTCACAAGTACATGTTCACACACACATACACTCTCACATACACATATACATACACACTGACACAGTCTCTCACACACACACTCTCACACAAACGCACACAGACACGCACACACACACACACGCCACACACACACACACACACACAAACATACACCCACACACACTCTCACACATACACACCTGGACAGTCAGATGCGCGCACACACACATACACAATGTCACACTCGCACAAACACACACACATACACACACACAATGTCACACTCGCACAAACACACACACATACAAACACACTCTCTGACACATACACATATACACACAAACATGCTCCCACACACCCATGTATGCATGCATAAACACACACACTCACATACACACACTGTCACACATACACACGCACACATGTACACACATATTCTCACACATATGCACGCATGCACATGCACACATTCACACATAGACACACCCTCACACATATACATTAACATACACATATACACACACACACACACACTCCCACACGCACAATCTCAAACAAACACAGACATACACTCACACACACAGATACACACCCTCACACACATGGACTCAGACACAGGCATGAAAACACATTCTCTCTCTCACGCACACACAGGCACTCACAAACATATACACACAAACACTCACACATACACACACTATCACGCAAACAGGCATACGCACGCACTACACATTAGCACACTCATATACACACACAGTCTCATGCATACACACACATATATATTCACACACACATACACAAACACACACACACAGTCACACACACACATTAGCACACACAGATTCATGCATACACATGCACACACACACACACAGACACACTCACTCTCACACACATGCACGCATTTGGATACACACATGCACACATTCACTAACACACACACACTCACAAGTACACATTCTCACACATACACACTTTCACACATACACATATAGGCACACTCTTTCTCACACACACACAGACACACACTCTTTACACATACGGACACAGGCACTCACACACACAGAAACACTCTCTCATACACACACTCTCTTACACACACAGGTGCGCACACACACACTCTCTCTCCCTCTCTATCAACCACACATACAGACATAAACACACATACGCACACAAACGCTCATGCATACACACACACTCTCACACACCCGTGTGTGTACGCACAAACACACACACTCACATACACACACTGTCACACATACACACACTGTCACACATACACACTCACATACACATGTACACACACATATGCATATGCACACACTCAGTCTCGCACACACACACATACACGCACACATATACATATACTCTCACACAAGCATACACATTCGCACACACACACTCTCACACACACACACAAGCACAGACACACGGGCACACACACACATGCACACACATTATCACCCATATAAGCACACACAATCTCTCTCACACACACTCATACAGACACACACATACTCTCTCTCTCTCAAATACACACACACATACACACACTCCCACACACATATTCCCACACAAATACACACAGTTGCACACACACATACAGACACTCTCACCCACACATACGGACACACATATTCTCACACAAACACACACTGTCACACACACACTTTCCCACATACACACCTATACACACGGGCAATCTTACACACGTACACACACTCACACATACATATAAACACAAACACTCTCATACACACACACATAAACTCACACACTCTCACACATGCATACATACACACACACATGCTCTCACACACATGCACACATACATATACACATACACACACACATACAAACACAAACTGTCATGCAATCACACACATTTCTCACACACTCATGCATGCACAAACACACACACTCCCACATACACATTCACACACACACACATACACAAACACACTCTCTCTCACACACACTCTCACCCAGACACACACTCTCTCTCACACACACGCACATACACAAACACACTCACATACACACACACTCACACATACACATTCACATACACATACATACTCATGCATATGCACACACTCAGGCTCACACATACATGCGTGGATGCACATACACACATACATATAAACATTCATACACATACACACATACACATACACACACACTCTCTCACACACACACACTCTCAAACACATACACACACTCTCGCACATACACATACACATTCACACACACACACAAACATACAACCTCACACATATGGACGCAGACACAGATGCATTCACAGGCACAAAAAACACACTTTCTCACACACTGTCACACACAGGCACTCACAAACATCCACACACACACTCTTTCACAGATACACACATCCACTCACACACTCACACACACACACACACACATTATCACCCATACAGGCACACACAATCTCTCTCTCACACACTCTCTCTCTCTCTCACACACACAGGGGCACACATGCACACTCTTACAAACACACACACATACTCTCTCCCTCTCTCTCTCTCACACACACACACTTCCACCCACACATACAGACACACACAAACACACTCTCACCCAAACACACACAGTCGTGTGCACACACACACACACACCCAGACACACACTCACACACACATAATCTCACACACACATACACTCGCCCACAAGCACAGACACACGGGCACTCACACACACATACACACACATTATCACCCATACACACACACAATCTCTCTCTCACACACAGGCGCACACACACACTCATACAGACACACACATTCAGACGCACACACATTCTCTCTCCCATGCACACACACATACATACACACACACTCACACAAACACACAGTCGCACACACACACATTCACACACTCTCACACATGCATACATACACACACACATGCTGTCACACACATGCACGCACGCATAAACACATACACACACACACATACAAACACAAACTCTCATGCAAACACACACATTTCTTACACACTCATGCATGCATGCACAAAAATACACACTCCCACACACACATACACATTAACAGACACATACACACTCTCACCCAGACACACACTCTCTCTCACATACACTCATGCACATACACAAACACACTTACATGTACACACACACTACATACACATTCACATACACACACACATGCTCTCACACATATACATATACACACACACACTCTCACACACACTCACACATTCACACACACTCACACACATACACGTACACACTCACACACCCACTCTCACACAGACACATTAAAACACACATATGGACGCAGACACACATACACTTTCACGGGCACAGAAACACACCGTCATACACACAATCTCTTTCTCACTCACACAAATGCACACACTTACACATACACACACACACTCTCATGCATAAACTCACACAGACACTCTCACATATACACACACATGCACATGTGCACAGACAGTCTGAAACACACACACACAGTCACACACAAGCTCACACACACATGATCTCACACACATGCACACATACACACACACGCAGACAGTCCGACACACTCACACACACATACATACATACACTCTCACACATGCGCACATTCACCCACACACTGACACACACTCCCACACAAAAACATACACACTCTCACACATACACACATAAGCAGACAGTCCAACACACACACACTCTCTGACACAAGGTGACACACAAACTCACACACTCTCTCAGACACACATAATCTCACACATTTACACATACACACTCACATGCACACACATACACACACACATACTTACATTCACTCTCACACACAGGCAAACACATACTCTCTCACACATACACACACTCTCACACACAAACATACGTACTCTCACACATACATACATACGCAGACAGTCCAACACACATACACACACACACACACAGACACTCTCACACAAGGTGACACACAAACTCACACAATCTCCCACATACACACTCACATACTTACATTCACTCTCTCACACACAGGCAAACACACTCTCTCTCTAACGCACATACACAAATGCACAATCACACACACTTACACTTTCACACATATACACACAAACTCACACACCATTCTCTCACACACAATCTCACACATACACACACACACTCCCACACACACGCTGTCTTTCACACACACACACACTCACGCAGACACAAAACACATACACACACAAACACTCTCTCAGACATACAGACACACACTCACGCTTACACACATACTCTCACACATACACATACATATACACACAAGACAGTCTCACACACACACAGTGACACACAAACTCACACAGTGACACACAAACTCACACACACTTACACACAGTCTCATACGCACACATACACACACACATGCACAATCACACACACACAGACACACACACTCTCTCACATATACAGTCTCTCACACAAACACACAAAACACACACTCATGCTGACATACACACACACACATACAGACACTGTCACACATACACACAAAACATACACATACACATTCTCTCACACACACTCTCAAACACATTCACACAAACACTCACGCACATACATGCTCACATTCTCACACAGACACGCACTCACATATATTCACACGTATACAACACATTCACACACACATTCTCACACATACATGCACACACTCTCACTCACACACACATGCACAAACACACACATACACTTACACCTACATGCACTCGTACATACATACACACACACAAAATACAGACACTCGCTCTGTCTCTTACACACACATACATGAACACACACACTCTCTCTCTCTCTCACACACACACAATCAGATACAGACACACACACTCAGACACAGAAACTCACTGTCTCACACACATGACACATGCACACATTCTCATACATACTCTCACACACAAACACACTGTATCTCTCACTCACACACACAACAATCATGAACACACACTCTCACACATACACACCTATACAGATACTAACACTCAGACACACACACGCACACTCTCTCTCACACACTCACACATATAAGCACACACTCTCTGACACATATACACACACACTCTCACACATACACACTTACAAACACATATACACAAACAATCTCCCTCACACATGCACACATATACACACACACATACAGACACATTCTCACGCATACACACACACAGTCACACACATGCACAATTACACATACACACATACACTGTCTCACGCACACACACTCACACATGTACACACATACACAACACACACACACTCTCACAGACACACGTGCACAATCACACACATACACTCTCACTCATATGCACATACACACTCTCACACACACATGCACAGTTACACATACACTCTCTCATGCACTCACACACATGTGCACACTCTCACACAAACAGATGCACACACACACATATATACACGTACACAACACACACACACATACACACGCACACATACATGCACACACACTCTCACTCATTCACACACACATGCACAGACACACACACATACAGACTCTTACACCTATGCACACTCATACATACATACACACACACAAACACAGACACTCTCTCTTACACACACAGGTGCACACATACACACACACATACACAAACACACACTCTCTCACTCACACACACACACACAATCAGATACATACACTCTCTCTCTCACACACACACCCTCTCTCTCACACACACATGCACTCAGTAACACACACACAGAATTGCACACTCACTGACACACTGATAGAAGCAGACCGGCAACAGATACACACATATATATAACTGCACTGCCAGACTCCCCTGACAGCACACAATTATTAATACATTCACGTGCCGAAGCTAACACCAACAGAAATGCTTCCACAAGTGATGCACTCAGTAATAAAGACAAATGCTGTTGTAACGCATCAGTCAGACACTGTGAGAAGAGTCTAGGGAGCAGCAAAGTGGATAAACTCAGACCTACCTTCCCCACCTGCTCTCCTCAAACCTCCGCACCACACATGGAAGTAACAGGCTGTTGACAGATTACCTCCAGTGATCGAGAAACTGGGAACAGTCACCGTGTCTGACTGGAGGTTCTGTCAGCAGCAATCAGCAACAGCAGGACTGTAAGATCAAAACAGCTCACACCAACAGTCCCACGCAGACTCGCCCTGTTCAGATGGACAGGCATTCCCAAAAATCTGCCTGTGAAGCAATCTTGGAATTTCTGTGCTTGCTTCTTCCTTATTGCTGGAGTGAACCGTTTGTAAGTACCTGCACGATACACGCACTGGGCTGCGGCTGCACAGTACTGCCCAGCCTCACACACACAACAGGTCAACACACCCACACAGGCGTTAACACAGCCACAAGACAATGACAAATCAGAGAGAGAGCATCCCTGAGGAACTATCCCTTCAGGGGATATTTTGAAGAGGTGGCACCATGACAATCGGCCAAGAGGTCTTTTTTTAATGCCCCACAGACAGACAGCAGGATATTCTCACATTTTTTTCCCTACCTTCCCAATGCTTCATAAACAGGGAAGGGTTAATTTCTTTGATGTACAGGCACTGGGATAGAGCAGGCAACTAGTGTGCAAGATCCTAAATGGCAATGTGTCAAAGAATTTGCTCCCTCTTTTGTTTCGGTGATGATGGGTCAGGAAAAAATCCTTGGCCCCAGCATGGCAATTCTTCAGTGCCGACCTTCTGACAGTGCGGCACTCCCTTATACCTGAACCTCTGACAGTCCAGCACTCCCTCAGTACTGACAGTCCGACAATGCAGTGCTCCCTCAGTACTGACTGTCTGACAGTCCAGCAATTCCTCAGCACTGACCCTCAACAGTGCAGCGCTCCCTCAGCACTGACCCTCCGACAGTGCTGCTCTCCCTCACTACTGACCATCCAACAATGCAGCAATCCCTCAGTACTGACCCTCCGATAGTGCAGCACTCCCTCAGTACTGACCCTCTGACAATGCAGCACTCCCTCAGCACTGATCCTCCGAGAATGCAGTGCTCCCTCAGTACTGACCCTCCGACAGTGCGGCGCTCCCTCAGTACTTACCCTCCGACAATGCAGCACTCCCTCAGTACTCACCCTCCAACAATGCAGCGCTCCCACAGTACTGACCCTGTGACAATGCAGCGCTCCCTCAGTGCTGACCCTGTGACAGTGCAGCACTCCGTCAGGATTGACCATCCGACAACGCTGCACTCCCCATTCCTTCAGCACTGAATCTCCGACAGTGCAGCACTCCCTCAGAACTGAGCCTGGTTTGTGTGATGAGATTTCTGAAGGGTTTGTATATCCACAAAGGGATGAGTGGTCAGAGTGACGAATCAATTTCATTAGTCACGCCTTGGTATTCTATGTTCAGGAGTTCCAGACCCTTCCAGGTTTGTAGGCACTCTGCTTTCTTCAATCACTCCGCTCCCTTAATATTCCAGGTGGTTAGTCATGAATTTCTGGAAACATTGGCAAACTGCTTCACTTTGAGGCTGTGCTCCTTCATTCAATGGCACAGAAGCCCAGTTGGGCCTGTGTCTGAATTGGACGCACCATTCACCTGTCCTGGCTGATCAGCAGCCTGCAACACTGTTCACTCAATCCTTCCCTGAACCATAACCATGGGTCTTACTGAACAGGGTCTCCCTGCTGCAGCTGTACAAATATTGACACAACAAACATCTAACCCTGTGTTGTCCCTGTCTTAGGAGTGTTTAATGGGGGGAGAGTTATTTTTTCTTTATTCATTCACGGGATGAGGGTGTCACTGGCAAGGCCAGCATTTATTGCCCATCCCTAATTGCTCAGAGGGCACATATGTGTCAACCACATTGCTGTGAGTCTGGTGTAACATGTCGGCCAGAGCAGGTAAGGACGGCGGTTTCCTTCCCTAAAGGATGTTAGTGAACCGGATGGGTTTTTCTGACAACTGGAAATGCATTCATGGTCATCATTAGATTCTTAATTCCAGATATTTTTATTGAATTCAAATTCAGACCAGCTGCCGTGACGGGATTTGAACCCAGGTCCCCAGAACATCACCTGTGTCTCTGGATCGAAATACCAGTGATAATACCACTGGGTCATCGCCTCACCAATACTGAGAGATTGCTGCACTGACGAGGATCAGTGTAGAGGGAACTTTACTTGGTATCTAACCCCGTGCTGTCCCTGTCCTGGGTGAAAATACACTGAACTAAACGACCATTTACAATTTAACATTTCTTCCCAACAACCTCAATAAACCTCCTCTAATCTCCTCCAGTCCTTACAACACTCCCTATCTCTGTATCGTCCTCGAGCCCCTACACCCCTCCTTATCTCTATAGCCTCCTACACCCCTCCCTACCTCTGTAACCTGGTCCAATTCCGGCCTCGCGAACATCCCTCAATTCTCATTGCTCCACCATCAGGGGCTGTGCATCCAGCTACTTGGGGCCCTGAGCTCTGAACCACTCCACACCCCTTCCATTTGTTAAAGGCTCAGCGTCACGGCTAAGGCTGACATGTAGTCTGCTTCCAACCCCACCTCCCACTTCCTCGGTGCTATGGCTTCCCATGCATTTAGAATCTTTGGAATGAACTTGGGGACGTGTTACTCTGTCTAAGGCACTATTTAAACGCAGTCTGCTGTTGTTTGTTCCACTGCAAAGCCTGAGTCATTCTGTGGTGCCCGGTGGTTGCAGCTCAGAGTGTCTGAGTTCAGCATGACTGCATGGCACTCCCTGGGCGGAACATTGTTAGTTTTCTGATGTGGCAAGTGTTGTTGTGATCTGGGATGTGCTGCCTGAAAGGAAGCAGATTCAATAGGATCTCTCAATGTGCAATGCGCCTTTCTGCCTTAACCCCATGCCCTCCAATCTGCCCCTTCCCTACAAAGGTGCCGTGGTCATCGTCACATTTCACTGGCTTAACATGCTGGAAATTAAATCCTGGGGTTGGCTGCAACTGTGAAAGGTTATCAAAGAAAAATGCAAAAATCCTCATGCCACCTATTTTCAGACTCAGGTGGACAGAAAGCAGGAATGACAGTTTCTTACAGGTCATTTGATTCTAAAAATGGGTAAACAATTTAATTACATTAACCTAGACAAATTAAAACTCTAAAGCCCTTTTGCAAACCCCAACTCCCAACCCACGTGAAAACAACACATGGTTAGAGGGATAACTGGAAGTACTTTAGTCTATTTTCCTAAAACCTGTTGTGTTGCTTCTTGCTGATCTGAAGATTCTTCCTGAACTGTCTGTTTTACTGAATGCTTCCACTGGTTTGTGAGAGGCACAGGGTGGCTGGCTCACTTATGAAAGATCTCTGGCTTATCCAATTCAAAGTTTCAACTTGCAGCAGATGCTGAAGGACAAAGAGGCTGGTTTTCTCCAGTTTAAAGTTGCTTATTGCAGAGAACTGAGAGACTAGGTATTTTGGGCTGCTGTAGATCTGCTGGTTTCTCTTTCAGTCTGACAAAGCTTCTCTTTGTCTTGCTCACAGACGCAACTGTTCAGCTCCCTTACAACCAGTCATATGGTTATTGGTGATAACAAGCATGGGGCTGGATGAACACAGCAGGTCAAGCAGCATCATAGGAGCAGGAAAACTTGACGTTTCGGGCCTAAACCCTTCATCAGAAATGGGGGAGGGGAAGAGGGTTCTGAAATAAATAGGGAGAGAGGGGGAGGCGGATAGAGGATGGATAGAGGAGAGGATAGGTGGAGAGGAGGCAGACAAGTCGAAGAGGCGGGGATGGAGCCAGTAAAGGTGAGTGTAGGTAGGGGGGTAGGGAGGAGATAGGTCAGTCCAGGGAGGACGGACAGGTCAAGGGGGCGGGATGA
>JAHRHZ010000155.1:1263531-1275187 GCA_024137785.1 Ginglymostoma cirratum | reverse complement strand
CCCTGACCCTCCAACAGTGCGGCACTCCCTCAGTACTGACCCTCCGACAGTGCAGTGCTGCCTCAGTAATGACCCTCCGACAGTGCAGTACTGACCCTCTGACAGTGCGATGCTTCCTCAGCACTGACACTCCGACAGTGCCGCACTCCCTCAATACTGACCCTCCGACAGTGCGACATTCACTCTGCACTGACCCTATGACAGTGTGCAGCTCCATCAGTGCTGACCCTCCGACAGTACAGCACTCCCTTGGTATTGACCCTCCGACAGTGCGGTGCTCCCTCAGCACTGACCCGCCGACAGTGCGATGCTCCCTTAGCTCTGACCCTTCGACAGTGCGGTGTTAACCCAAGTACTGACCTACTGACAGTGCATCATTTCCTCCGCACTGACCCTCCAACAGTGTGGCGCTCCCTCAGAACTGACCCTCCAACAGTTCTGCACTTCCTCAGTGTTGTTGTATCTCCCTTTTGGTTTAATGCCTTCCATCTTCCCTGACTATATCATTGCTCATTTTATTTCAGTATGTCCTGAGGAGGTGGGAGGTGCTAGCTGAATGCAGGTGTTGCAGGTGCTGAATGCTGTCTCTTGCTGTCTGACTGTATGTGACCGATGAATTTGCAATCCTGTATTTCCTGTTACTGTCTGATATTTACCATCAAAACCAGCACAAGAGGAACTCTGATGAATGCATCGTTGAAGGATGTGTGTTTATCTGGTGGTTTGGCTCCGTTCCCTGTGCAAATTATTTCCAAGAACTGACAACATAACTGCACATGGCATCGTACTCCACATGCAGGAAGGCCACAGCTATCCTGCATTCCAGGGGGAGGCCATTCAGGCCAGCAAACCGGTTCCGCCTCTTTGCAAGATCTCTGCAATCAGTATGGTGTCTCTCCCTGTCTCTCGCTCCTGCCATTGCCTCTGTGAATATTTCCTCTCCCAGTATTTAAATGATTCCATCACTTTTGAAAGTTCCCATTGAATCTGCTTAGTTTGCTGTTTCAGGCAGCATGTTGCAGATTGCAACAACTTGCATTGAAAAATACATTCTCCCTCACCTTCATTGGTTAGTGCGTTGAGTATGGAAGTTGGTACGTCATGTTGCAACAGGAGCAACTGCTTAACCCTAACCCTATTACAATTTTTCATAGATTCATAGAGCCATACAGTATGGAAACAGACCCTTCATTCCAACCAGTCCATGCCGACCATAATCTCAAACTAAACTAGTCCCACCTGCCTGCACTTGGCCCATATCCCTCCAAACCTTTTGTATTCATTTGCTTATCCAAATGTCTTTCAAGTGTTGTAACTGTACCCACATCCACCACTTCCTCTGGAAGTTCATTTCACATGCAAACCACCCTCTGCGTAAAAAAAATTGTCCCTCATGACTTTTTCAAATCTCTCTCCTCTCACCTCAAAAATGTGTCCCCTTGCCTTGAAATCTTCCATTATTTTATAATTTCTATCAGGTCACCCTACGCTCCACTGAAAGAAGTCCCAGCCTATCCAGCCTTTCTTTACAACTCAAACCTCCCATACATGGCAACGTCCTGGTGAATCTCTTCTGAACCCTCTCCAGCTTAATAATATCCTTCCTATAACAGGGTGAACAGAACTGGGCACAGTAATTCACACAGCAACTGATTTGCATGTAGGGATGCTCTATCTGAGGGGGTGGTGGAGGTAGGTTCAGTTGAAGCTTTCGAAAGGAAAATGGATCATTGTCAGAAGCTCAGTCCTTTGAGTATAGGAGTTAGGAAGTCATGTTGAGTTTGTATAGGACTTTGGTGAGGCATCTTCTGGAGTAGTGTGTCCACTGGTTGCTGGGTTTGGAGGTTTGAGTTATAAAGAAAGGCTGGATAGGCTGGGACTTTTTTCACTGGAGCATCGGGAAGTTGAGAGGTGATCTGATACAAGTTTATAAAGTAATGAGAGGCATAGATACAGTTAATGGTAGTTGTCTTTTCCGTTGGATGAGGGATTTCAAGGTTAGGGGGCACATTTTTAAGGTGAGAGGAGAAAGATTTAAAAAGATTTAAGAGGCAATTTTTTTACACAGAAGTTGGTTTGTGGGTGGAATGAACTTCCTGATGTGGTGGATGTGGGTACAGTTACAAAGTTTAAAAGTTATTTGGATAGGTACATGAATATGAAAGATTTGGAGGGATATGGGCCAGGAGCAGGCAGGTGGGACTAGTTTAGTTTGGGAGATAGTAGGAACTGCAGATGCTGGAGAATCTGAGATAACAAGATGTAGAGTTGGGTGAACACAGCAGGCCAAGCAGCACCAGAAGAGCAAGAAGGCTGACATTTCGGGCCTAGACCCTTCTTCCGAAGACCCTTTTTCTGAAGAAGGGTCTAGGCCCGAAACATCAGCCTTCCTGCTCCTCTGATGCTGCTTGGCCTGCTGTGTTCATCCAGCTCTACACCTTGTTATCTTAGTTTAGTTTGGGATTATGTTTGGTGTGGACTGGTCTGTTTCCATGCTGTGTGAATGTATGAGAAAGTGACTTCTGAGCCACTGGGGTACAGAATTAATGCGTGGGAGCAGCTTCCTTTCCAAACCAGGGATGGCAGAGCACAGACAACAGCCAAACAGCCTCCTTCTCTGTCTTAACTGTCCAGGTGAATCTGTGGTTCACGAATATCTTGAAGTAGGGAGAACTTCAAACCTCAGTTGCCTCAATGTGTCTGTTGACTTCATGCTCACTGCTCTCAGAAAGGGGTGGCTCAGTCACATGGATGGTATGGCTCTCCAAAACATTGCCAAAGGGGCACTTAGGGTCCGATAGCCAATGACAGCCTCACCAGCAATGCAGACCACCAATTTAACCAATTAAAAAGAGGTAACCATTATAAGTTGATCAACAGTGCATGTCTCTCCAAACAATCCTATTTATGAATAAACTACATGAATAATTTAGCCTGCTCTGAGTGATAAGGGATGTTGAGTGTGTGCTGATAGGTGTAACTCAGAATCGTGACGAGAATGAAATGGCTTTTGTAAAGAAAATTTACAAAGTTTAATAGATATTAACTGAAATTAATTAATTTATTTGCAGTCGGCCATGGTTTAATGTCCACCTGCACAAGAAAGGCACTTTGTAAGTTTTGGATTGAGAGGGTATTGCAGATATGGTCACAAAATATCGAGGAGTTGATGCTAAAATGTCAAGACCTCACAGACAATAAGAGAATGACAGAGAAAGCGAACAACTCTGAATGGATTTGGTTTATAATTTCACTGAAATCTTTTCCTGAAATTGTTCAAGTCTCCTGGTCACAAGACCATAACTTTTGGAGCTGGTCCAAACTGAAGTCTACACATCACTGTCATCACAGAGACTGAGATAGGTAACAGGGAAAGCTGCTTGTTCACTCAGAGAAACAACGCAGAAAAAACTGCTGCAGATCAAAATACACATGGGAGCTCATCACAGGCGGTGCTGAGGGAATGCCACGCTGTCGGAGAGTGAGTACTGAGGAAGTGCCACAGTGTGGGAGGGCCAGTACCGCACTGTCAGAAGGTCAGTACTGAGGGAGCGCCACACTGGCAGAGGGTCGCTTCTGATGGAGTGCCTCACTGTCGGAGAGTCACGAATGATGGAGTACTGCACTTTCAGAGAGTCAATGCTGAGGGAGGGCTGCATTTTCGGAGGGTCAGTGCTGAGGGAGTGCCATGCTGTCGGAGGGTGAGTACTGAAGGAATACCACAGTGTGGGAGAGCCAGTACTGAGGGAGTACCGTACTGTCAGAAGGTCAGTACTGAGGGAGTGCAGCACTGTCAGAGGGTCACTTCTGAAGGAGTGCCTCACAGTCAGAGGGTCACTAATGAGGGAGTGCTGCACTGTTAGACGGTCAGTAATGTGCGAATGCTGCACTTTCAGAGGGTCAGTGCTGAGGGAGTGCCGCACTTTCAGAGGGTCAGTGCTGAGGGAGCACGGCACTGTCGGAGGGTCAGTGCTGAGGGAGCACGGCACTGTCGGAGGGTCAGTGCTGAGGGAGCGCCGCACTGTCGGAGGGTCAGTGCTGAGGGAGCACGGCACTGTTGGAGGGTCAGTGCTGAGGGAGTGGGCACTGTCGGAGGGTCAGTGCTGAGGGAGCACGGCACTGTCGGAGGGTCAGTGCTGAGGGAGTGCCGCACTGTCGGAGGGTCAGTGCTGAGGGAGTGCCGCACTGTCGGAGGGTCAGTGCTGAGGGAGTGCCGCACTGTCGGAGGGTCAGTGCTGAGGGTGCGCCACACTGTCGGAGGGTCAGTGCTGAGGGAGCGCCGCACTGTCGGAGTGTGAGTGCTGAGGGAGCGCCGCACTGTTGGAGGGTCAGTGCTGAGGGAGTGCCGCACTGTCGGAGGGTCAGTGCTGAGGGTGCGCCACACTGTCGGAGGGTCAGTGCTGAGGGAGCGCCGCACTGTCGGAGTGTGAGTGCTGAGGGAGTGGGCACTGTCGGAGGGTCAGTGCTGAGGGAGCGCCGCACTGTCGGAGTGTGAGTGCTGAGGGAGTACTGCACTGTCACAATATGTGACCAGAAACAAAGTAAAATTGACTATTGCATTGTTACCAATGGAAAAAGGCGAGTGAAAAAGAAAGGCATTCTAAACATAACACTGTTTAGCTTTTGAATGTAGAGTTGTTCAAAGCCTTGTTTCCCCGCAGTCTCTGAGTAAGAAAATAAAAGAATGAATATTAAGCCTAGATAACAAGGTGTGGGGCTGGATGAACACAGCAGGCCAAGCAGCATCATAGGATCAGAAATGATGCTGCTTGACCTGCTGTGTTCATCCAGCTCCACACCTTGTTATCTCGGATTCTCCAGCATCTGCAGTTCCTATTATCTCTGAAACAATATTAAGCCTAGTGCTCCCTCGCATGGCCACCCAATATATTACACGCTACGGGACCGCAGGAATAATTGCGACCATACTGAGTCGCTACACCCCTCCCTACGTCTGTAACCTCCTCCAGTCGTTACACCCCTGCTGATCTCTGTAACCTGCTCCAAACCCTACACCCCCTCCCTATTTCTGTAACCTCCTGCAGCCCCAAACCCCACCCTATCTCCGTAACCTGCTCCAGCCCCTACACCCCTACTTATCTTTGCAACCTCCTCCAATCTGTACACTCCTCCCTACCTCTGTAACCCCCTCCAGGTGCTACAGCCCTCCCTATCTCTGTAACCCCTTCGATCCCCTACCTACCCTCCCTATCTATGTAACTTCCGCCAGCCCCTATACCCTTCCCTATTTCTGTAACCTCCTCCAGCCCCTATACCTCTCCCTACCTCTGTAACCTCCTCCAGCCCCTCCATCCCTCCCTATCCCTGTAACTTCCTCCAGCCCCTACAACCGTCCCTATCTCTGTAACCTCCTCCAGCCTCTATCTTTGTCACCCCTCCAACCCCTGCCCCCCTCCCTCTCCCTGTAATCTGCTTCAGCCCCTACATCCCTCCCTATCTGTGTAACCTCCTCCAGCCCCTACACTCCTGCCTATCTCTCTAACCCCCTCCAGCCCCTACACCCCTCCATATTTCCAGCCCATACACCTCTCTGTATTTTCCGCTCTGTTGCTTAGGACAATAAGTTGGACAGTCTACCCATTCCTCTCCCCCAGCGTGTTACTGGAGCAGTGCAATCTCTGTTCCCATCAGATAGTCATCACTTTCCTTCACCATGGCCTCAAATAACGATGCTTCTGCTTCACTGTTAGGCAGAGTGTCCCAGGCCCTAGTCACTCACTCTGTGTAAATGTTACTCCCAATTTTATTGTTTCTTCTTTTTCGCAGTAACAGCAAAATTGTGATTGAGGCGTTTAAGTTCAACATGGAGACATTTTCTCCTGGGCCAGGGCTCAGTCACCAGAGGGATACGCAGAGAATTGAAGAGAATCAGGAAAAGACCAAGAGGAGAGGTGTGGTGGGGGTGGGATGGGGGTGATTTATTTTGACCCACTCTCCCTGGAAGGAATCAAATTCCACAGGAACATTCAAAATGGGGGTGAATTGGAGAAGTGGGGGAATGTTTAGATTTGAAGGAAAAGTGGGCGTTAGCACAGGCGGAGTGTGGTGGGAGAGTGGGGATGCATTAGAGAACTTTGAAGAGCCATTGCAGAAAAGATGGGCTGAACAGACCCTTCCAGGACTTTCGAGGTTTCAGATAAATGCAAGGGACTTACATTTATCAGAACAGCACACCATTAGAATCTTGATTTATTTGGGGATAGTTAGTAGTTAGAAGGGGTTTATTCGGATTGTTAAGAGCTTAGTTAATTTGTTTACACAAGAGTTAGATAAATAAGTTGTTACTTGTCAATTGTAAAGTGAGTGTCAGGGATTTATTTTCAGATTCACTTCAACACGTCCCAGTTTGGACCCCGAGAAAGTCATTGAGTCAAAACAAAAAAGGAAGCATCTGTAAGGTTTCGGAAACTGAAATCAAACAAGGCCCTTTAGGAGTATAACGGAAGCAGAAAAGAACTTAAACAAGAAATTAGGAGTGCTACAAGGGGCCAGGAAATGTCCCTTGCAAGTAGAATTAAGGAGAATTCCAAGACATTTTATATGTTTGTGGTGCAAACTTGGGTAGAGTACTTGTGGATTGGGAAGCAGGAAGTTAGAATTTGTTGTTTGTGGAATACTAGGGGGAAAGCATTGTGTGGTCCCTTTAAAAGAGGATAAGATGACAAGGTGTAGAGCTGGATGAAAACAGCAGGCCAGGCAGCATCAGAGGAGCAGGAAAGCTGATGTTTCGGGTTCTTTTCTGAAGAAGGGTCCAGACCCAGAAAGTCAGCTTTCCTGCTCCTCTGATGCTACCTGGCCTGCTGTGTTCATCCAGCTCTACACCTTGGTATCCCAGACTCCAGCATTGGCAGTTCCTACTATCTCCTTTAAAAGAGGATGTGCTTTTTCCGTGCATAGAGATTTAAATTGGATGTCTGTGAGCAGCAGCTTGAAAGATTGCAAGTGCACACAGAGCACTCGAATTGAAACATCTGTATCAAAAGGCCAAGCAGCAGTTTTTACCAAGACAACAAGTTTTGAATTTAGCCAAGCAATTTGAACCAGGCACTTAGATACCAAAAACAAATTAAATTTAAATCTGATGGCTTTGACAACACAGGACCAATACTATTGTAAGAAATTGATATGTCATCAAGGATATAAAAGAAGGGGGCAGTTGGACAAAGCCAGCCGAGATAACTGCCATCCACCAGAGCTAAAAGCCCTCAGCTCTCAAGAGAGAATCACTGGCTGTCACAGCATCCGATATGTATTAGAGAAAGTACCATCTAAATAACAGAGGTACCGGCAGCACAACTAGTGAATATTCCTGACAGAGGAATCAACGGAGAAGGCATTCCTGACAGACAAGGCACAGCGCATTCTGGAAGATACGTAACCTGGCTATAATTTCGAAGAATCAAATTCTCCTCTTTTTTATATAAATGGGACTTACATTTATCAGAACAGCACACCATTAGAATCTTGATTTATTTGGGGATAGTTAGTAGTTAGAAGGGGTTTATTCGGATTGTTAAGAGCTTAGTTAATTTGTTTACACAAGAGTTAGATAAATAAGTTGTTACTTGTCAATTGTAAAGTGAGTGTCAGGGATTTATTTTATTTAACCAGTAGTAGTTGCTGAAAGGCAGGTTACACCACTTTTGACGCTCCTAATACAGCAAGGTGCTCTTCTTTGGGTGTTTCGGTTTTAGTTTTCAGAGGGGGTCAACCTTCACTTTATAACATATGTTAGGAGCAGATTATAAATGAGGGAAAAGGTAGGTCTACTCAAAGACACTGGAGGGAATTATAAATGGAACTGTAGGAAGTGGGTGAGGTCCTGAATGAATAATTCACCAAGGAGGAGGATACAGATGATGGTAAGATCAGGAAGGGGTATGTTGATATTCCAGGGCATGTCAATATTAAGAAGGAGGAGGTGCTGGGTGTCTTGAAAAACGTTGACATAGATAAGTCCCCATGGCCTGATGGGATCTATGTCAAGATACTGAGTTAGGCAAGGGAGAAGATTGCTGAAGCCTAGTACAAAATCTTTGTATCCTCTTTAGCACTCTGTAGGACTTGCAATCCTCCTCCCTCCGCCTGATCGAGCTCATCTTCAACTTCTCCTTTAACTTCTCTCACTTTCTTCAGATCACAGTGGTGGCCATGGGTATCTGTACGGGCCCCAGTTATGACCGTCTATTTGTGGGTACGTGGAACATTCCTTGTTCCAGTCCTACTCTGGCCTTCACCCACAACTCTTTCTCCCATATATTGATGACATTATCTGTGCTGCTTCCCTTTCTTATCCGGAGTGTGAACCAACTTCAACAAGGGAGCTTCCGAAATGTTCACCTTCTTCCTCACCCAAGGATTGCCCAGCACCATTGTTGCCGGGGCCTGCAGCCGAGTCCAAACTATCTCCAGCACTTTGGCCCTCACCCCCTCTCTTCCCTCCCGCAACAGCTATAGGGTTCCCCTTGTCCTTACCTACCATCCCACCAGCATCCACATCGAGAGGATCATTAGCTGCCATTTCCATTGCCTCCAGCGAGATGCCACCACCAGACACATATTCCCCTTCCCTCCTTTGTCAGCATTCCGCAGGGACCATGGTCTGGGACACACTGGTCCAGCCCTCCTGCACTCCCACAGCACCTTCCCCTCCACCGCCGAAGGTGAAGCAGCTGCCCATTTACCTCCTCCCTTCTCAGTAACCAAGGGCCCAAACATACCTTCCAGGTGAAGCAGCACTTTACCTGCACTTCTCACAATCTAGTCTACTGCATTCGCTGCTCACAATGTGGTCCCCTCTACACTGCGGAAACAAAGCGTGGTCTTGGTGACCGTTTCTCCAAACACCTGCATTCTGCCTGCAAAAAAGACCCTGAGCTTCCAGTTACCTGCTACTTCAATGCACCGCCCTGTTCCCCGGCCAACATCTCTGTCTCAAGCTTGCTGCAGTGTTCCAGTGAAGATCAGCGCAAGCTGGAAGAACAGAACCTCATTTTCAGCTGCAGCCTTCTAGACTCAATATCGCATTCAGTAACTTTTAGGGCTTCCCATGTCCTTACCCAACCCCCAGACACCAGGTCTTTTTATCACACAATCTACTAATACACACAACCCATTGTTAGCCACTAACCGTCTCCATTAATAACTATTCATTCTCCTAGCCAGATCATTACCCACTCCTTTGTCTGTCTAACTATTCGTCTCTCTCTTTAGGCTATATTCCCACCTATTGTTTACCCTTTAACCCCTCCACCCACCCTATGTTCTCCATAAAAACAACATAGCTAGCATCAGTTCTGAGGAAGGGTCACCAGACCTGAAACGTTAACTCTGATTTCTCTTCACAGGCGCTGCCAGACCTGCTGAGCTTTTCCAGCAAATTCTGTCTTTGTCGTTGGTAGTGCATTGAGATGGATAGAAAACTGGCTGGCCCACGGAAAATGACTCATTTATTCTAACTCCTTGTTTCCCCAAGTGGCAGCCAGGGATTAGTGGGCTACCATCGTGATCAGTGTTTGGACCCCATTGATTCACAATATATATTCATGATTTGGATGAGGGAATTCAATGTAATATCTCCACGTAGCAGAAAACACAAAGCTGGATGGGAAGGTGAGCTTCATGTACATGGCACATGAAGTATAATGTGAATAAATGAGAGGTTATTAGCTTTGGGAGCAAATACAGGGGGAAGGCAGGGTATTATCTGAATGGTGGTAGGTTGGGAAAGAGGTGGTGCAATGAGACCTGGGTGCCCTTGTACACCAGTCGTTCAAAGTAGACTTGCAGGAGCAGCAGGTGGTGAAGGCAGCAAATGGTCCACTGTCCTGGAGTTTAGAAGGATGAGGGGTGGATTTGATTGAAATTTGCAGAATACGGGAGGCCTGGATAGAGTGGATGTGGAGAAAATGTTTCCACTAGTAAGAGTGACAATGACCCGAGGGTGCAGCCTCAGATTGAAGGGATGACCCTTTAGAACTGAGAAGAGGAGGCGTTTCATCAACCAGAGGAACTCATTACCACAGAAGGCTGTGGAGGCCAAGTCATTGAATGTCTTTCAGATAGAGATTAGTAAGGGGATTAAGGGTTATGGGGAGAAGGCAGGATAATAGATTTGAGAAACATATGGAGACACAGAATCATACAATGTGGAAACAGACCCTTTGGTTGGACTAGTCTGCGCTGACCAGATATCCTAAACTGATCAAGTATCATTTGGCAGCATTTGACCTATATGCCCCTAAATCCTTCCTATTCATATACCCATCCAGATGCCTTTTAAATGTTGAAATTGTACCCATCCACCTACCTCTGACAGCTCATTCCACACACACACCACCCTCTGCAAGAAACAGTTTCCTCTCAGACCCCATTTAAATCTTTCTCCTCTCACCTTAAACCTTTGCCCTCTAGTTTTGGACTATCCTATCCTGGGGAAAAGACCTTGACTATTCACCCTATCCTTGCCCCTCATGATTTTATAAGCCTCTATAAGGTCATCCCTCAGCCTCCGATGCTCTGGGGAGAAAGGCCCAAGTTATTCAGCCTCTCCTGTAGCTTAAACTCTCGAACCCTGGCAACATCCTTGTAAATCTTTTCTGAACCCTTTCAAGCTTAACAATATCTTTCCTATAGCAGGGAGACCAGAAATGAATTCAGTATTCCAAAACAAGCCTCACTAATATCTTATACAGCTGTAACATGATGTCCCAACTCCTTTCATCAACGTACTGACCAATGAAGGCAAACATGTGATGATTGAATGGTGGAGCAGACTGGATGGGCCAAATGCCCTAATTCTGCTCCTATATCTTGTGGTCTGAACACTTCTGTGATTCTGTGGGTTTTCATTTACAATGGGCTGCAACGTGGAGTTGCCGAGCGTGTGAGAAAATAACCGTCTTGTCGCCAATGTCACTCAGTGTGACACACTCAGATCCACTACATTCCCCAGTGCTAATGAGCTGCAACCGCATTAGCTAACAGAAATCAAGTTTATTTACAGGTAAAATTATCAAGAGTCGATGTTTTCGTTGAGATTCTGCAAAATGATTCAGGGAACAGCTCAAAACTGATGAGAAAATGAATCAATGGGCATGCAGCCGAACCAGAACCCAACCATGGTCTGAATGATGGAAATAGGGGTCTGTAAAAACACTACTTTTACATTTTGTACTTTGGAGAAAGGCAAGAGGATTTTGACAAATGATGTGACGAGCTTCGATATTCAGCCTGTTGTCTCCAATATAAATTGAGATATGACAGACAAATGGTCAAACTGAACACATGAACGCTTAAATCAGCAAATCAATTTCAGAAAATTGCAGAGATTAACAGTCATTCAAAATATGGTATCATTGTTGTGAACTGGGTTTCGGTGGGTTATACGCATGTTCCTAAATAAGAAGATTTTGAGTTTCAGTCACAACTCATGAGACTTTAACACATTAACCCAGGCTGACAATTGCAGTGTGGAAAATGAGGGAGTGCTGCACTGTCAGAGGGTTAGTATTGACGGTGTGCCGCGCTGTCAGAGGGTCATTACTGAGGGAGTGCCGCACTGTTAAAAGGTTAGTGTTGAAGGAGTGTTTCATTGTCAGAGTGTCAATGCTAAGGGAATGCCGCACTGTCCGAG
>JAHRHZ010000155.1:1221470-1263521 GCA_024137785.1 Ginglymostoma cirratum | reverse complement strand
GAGCGCCGCACTGTCGTAGGGTCAGTGCTGAGGGAGTGCCGCACTGTCGGAGGGTCAGTGCTGAGGGAGCGCCGCACTGTAAGTGGGTCAGTGCTGAGGGAGTGC
This sequence comes from Ginglymostoma cirratum, assembly GCA_024137785.1. Classification (NCBI taxonomy): domain Eukaryota; kingdom Metazoa; phylum Chordata; class Chondrichthyes; order Orectolobiformes; family Ginglymostomatidae; genus Ginglymostoma; species Ginglymostoma cirratum. The sequence goes on along the minus strand of JAHRHZ010000155.1, from coordinate 1,263,416 downwards.
CGCACTGTCAGAGAGTCAATGCTGAGGGATTGCAGCACTGTCGGAGGGTCAGTGCTGAGGGAGTGCCACACTGTCGGAGGGTCAGTGCTGAGGAAGTGCCGCACTGTCGGAGGGTGGAGGGTTGGTACTGAGGGAGCGCCGCACCATTGGACGTTCTGTATTGAAGGGATGCTGCACTATTGTAGGTACTGTCTTTTGGCGAAGTCTGCCGCCTGGAGTGGAAGTGAAAGATCCCATGGTCACGATGTGGAAGAATGACATTTCCCTGGGGGCCGATTGTTATCCATCATCAACATCACTGAAAGAAAAAAGATGATTCAAGTCTTTGTGGAGCTGGATGGACACAGCTGGAACATCAGAGGAGCAGAAAAGTTGACATTTCGGGTCAGGACTTTTCCTCTGAAGAAAGATCCCGACCTGAAACGTCAGCGTTCCTGCTCCGCTGATGCTGCCTGGCCTGCTGTGTTCCTTCAGCTCCACACTGTGTTATCTCTGACTCCAGCATCTGCAGCTCTTATTATTTCTGATTCAAGTCTTTGTTTCACTGTTGTCAGTGGGAGTTTTCTGTGCTCTCATTGGCTGCTGCCTTTGAGAAACCTGATATCTGAATTCAATAAAGCTCCTTCATTGTCTGTGCAGCTTTGGGATGTCTGGTCCTGGTGAAAAACACTTGGGAAACACAGAATTTTCCTGCTCCAGAAACGGCCCGATGAGTTTTTAAAAAAATCATTCACAGGATGAGAGTGTCACTTGCTAGGCTAGCACTTATCGTCCATCCCTAATTGCCCAGAGGGCAGTTAAGAGTCAGCCACATTGCCGTGGGTCTGGAGTCACATATAGGTCACACCAGGTAAGCATGGCAGTTTCCTTCCCTAAATGACTTTAAAGAACCAGATGGGTTATTCCAACAATCAACTCATGGTCATCATTAGACTGAATTCCAGATTTTTAATTGAATTCAAATTCCACCATCTCCCGTGGCCAGGAATTCCAGAGCAAGCCCAATGATCGATGACATTTAACATTTTTCAGGCAGTTGGTATCCAACTGGAGTCTTCCTGTGCATGAAGCGGGTACCTGAGCATCTCAGTCCACCATCGTACGGACAACGGTCCTCATTGAACTGGAACCGGTGCTCGCATTAGGTCTCCGTTTGCCTCCTTCCTCCGTGGGATTGCCCCATGCCAGAGGCACAGCCAGCTGTCCCTGAGATGACCTGCAGCAGCCCGCCAGCCCTCAGCAGCGCTCCACTGGAGTGCCGAGGAGGAGCAGAAGACAACGAGGGGGTTGAGGAAGGCACTGGGGGCAGCAGCGAGCAGGGCCTCCCTCCGCCAACTCATGCTGAATCCAAGGGTGGAGCCCACCAGCTGGGCAGCATTGAAGGGTGTGTAGCAGGCCACGAATACTGCCAAAGTGGCAGCTGTCGCCCGCAAGGCCCTGCGCTTCTCCCGACTTGGCAGGCCGCTCCGGCGGAGCGTGCGGAAGCAGCCGAAGTAGGCAAGGCAGGTGAGCACCAACGGCACCAGGAACAGGACCACGGTCGGCTCCAGCATCAGCATGGTGTCCACCTGGCCCTGGGAGAGATTGGCACAGGCCACTGAGGCATTGTTGGCACAGCAGTTTGGGACAATGTTGGCACAGCTGGTTGAGGTGTTGGTTGCACAACAGATCAGTGTATTGTTGGCACAGCAGATCTTGGTGTTGTCAGCACTCGGGTCTTGCAGATCCCTGTTCTCCATTAGGAAGATGAGGTAGATGTGAGCTGCCGTGGTGAGCCACAGAATGACGCAGATGACTCGGGAGTAGCGGGGGCTCTTGTACGCTGCATAACGGATGGGGAAGGCGACACTCAGATACCGGCCCATGGCCAGCACGGTGAGGAAGAGGATGCTGGTGTAGATGATGCCCAGGTAGAGGGCATTGTAGATGGCGCAAAAGACCTCTGGCAGTGCCCACTGTCCCCACACCGTCTCCACCATTTTGAGTAGCAGAAGCGCAGTGAAGATTCCATCGGAGATGCTGAGGTTGATCATGTAGATGACATTTGGTGTTGGTTTGCGTCTCAGTTCTCTGATGAACACGCAGAGTGCCACCGCATTGGAGGGAGCTGCCAGGCTGAAAGTGACACAGAACACGACCAGTGACAGAACGTCAAGTGGGCATAGCACTACCATGATGGTCACATCACCTGTGAGGAATGGCACCATTAGTAAGCTGGTCAGAGTGGGCAACCAGCCCAGAATAAATATACCCCGACCCACATCACTGCCTCCCTCCCCCAACCTCAGCTGCACTGCTGCCCCCTCGTCCCATTCTATTCCTCCTTGCCCCATTCTATTCCCTTGTCCCATTCTATCACCCTCACCCCATTCTAGCCCCCTCAGCCCATTCTAGCCCTGCCTTGCTCCATTCTTGCCCAACCTATTCTAGACCCCCATCACCCCATTCTAGCTCACACCAAGTCCTATTCACTAATGACTGCTACCATTGTATCTTGATTGACATCCAGATTGGCAGGGCCATCATTTTCTAAGCGCCCACTCTTCATGTCAAATCCTTCTGAGGTCATCTGTTCCCCCTCCCCCCACCAACCCCCCATCCTATCTCTGTAACCTTCTTCAGCTCCAACACTCCTCCCTATTTCTGTAACCTCCTCTAGCTTCTACACACCTCCCTATCTCTGTAACCTCCTCCAGCCCCTACACCCCTCCCTATCTCTGTAACCTCCTCCAGCCCCTACACCCCTCCCTATCTCTGTAACCTCCTCCAGCACCTGCACCCCTCTCAATCTCTGTAACCTCCTCCAATCCTGACCTCTCGAGCACTCCCCATGATTCTCATTGCTCTGCCATTAGAGGCCGTGTCTCCAGCTGCCTGGTGTTCTGAACTCCAGAATCCCCTCCCGAAGCCTCTTTACATCTCCCTGGCTTCTCCTTTGAGATGGTCCTCAAAAAAAGATGTCTTTGATGGAGCTTTTGGTTGCTTGACCCTGAAATCTCTTGATGTGTCATGGGGTCAGACTGATGTTCATGTGAAAGCCTTTGGGATTTGTTGCAACGTAAGGGTCCTACACAAATGTGAACTTGCTGTTGTGAAGGGTTGTCCATAACTTGCCTGCTTCCCAAACAGTTGTCTTATTGCCTCTTCAATCTTCCCTTGAAACTGTCCTGCTGTAAGTGACTGGAGTAATTTTACTCCACTTTGTTTTACGGTTCAATCCTTCCATCACTACAGTTTCTAGAAAAATAATCCTGCTTTTGTGAATGTATGTAGTACACAAGTACAGTGCTACAGAGACTGCTGCAGTGTGTGTCTAAATAAACCCTATGGATAGTTTGCTGCAATGCACTGATTAAATAGACTCTGTAGACTGGCACAATGTGCTGTTTAGATAGTCTCTGCAGACTGTGTACAGCAGTGTACTGTTTAAATACATTTCGTAGACGGTATGCTGCACTGATGCAATGTACTGATTAAATAGTCACTGTAGACTGTTTAAATATGTTTACATGGATGGTATACTGATTAAATTGACTCTGTGGCCTGTTTACTACTGTTTGCTGTTTAGGCAGATTCTGGAAACTGATGTATGGTATTATTACATAGATGTTCTGGACTGATATACAATATTATTCAGATAGATTCTGTAGACTGTTTGATGTGGTGTCATGTCTAAATAGACTTTGTATTAGTTTGCTGTTGTGCGCTCCTGAAGCATGCACTGTACACTGAGCAGGTAGAGCAGGTAGTCCTAAGTCCTGCAATGCCTCTAACTGATTGGCCAAATATACAATGAATTTACAACTGGCTGTAACTAGCTGGTGTTGACAACTCTTGCTGAAACATCAATAATGTTGTCAGGAACATTTAATTCAAGAGACTTCGCTATACAGTGATGACAGAATTCAAAGGTAAATATCACCAAAGGTTGGTCATAATGACAATATTGCATAAAGTCATGCTGAGGCACAATGCCCTAATCTTAATTGGACTTCCAGAAAAATCCACAACCATTTCAGGTTAAGCATTAAGTGATAAAGAGATCTATATGGATCATAAATAATCCTGTCAAACAGTTTTAGAAGCACAGAAATGGTAGGAGGCCATTCAGCCCCCACCTTGAGCCTGTTACACGGGAACGGGAGGAGGCCATTCAGCTCCCTTTGAATTTGTTACACAGGAACAAGAGGAGGCTATTCAGCCCACTCCTGGAGTCTATTACTCAGCAACAGGAGGAGGGCATTCCTTGAACCTGTTACAAGGCACAGGAGGCCATTCAGCACCCCCACCTCAAACCTGTTACACAGGAATACAAGGAGGCCATTCAGCCCCTCCTCACGTCTGTTACATAGGAAAAGGAGGAGGTTGGCAGGAAAGCTGCAGCATTGAAGGATTTGGGAAGTATAAAAACGGGGAGGCTTTTCTTATACAAGATACTAATCAGCTGGAATCCTGCAAGCAGTTTTGGTCAATTTATTGAAGGAAAGATCATGTGATATTAGAGGAAATTCAGAGAAGGTTCACTTGGCTGATCCTAGGTAAGGAGGGACTGTCTTATGAGGATGGGTTGAGCAGATTGGAACTTGGAGTTTAGAAGAATGAGAGATGACCTCATTGAAACATACACGATTCTGAGGGGACTCGATAGAGTAGCTTCGGAGAGGTTGTTTCCCCTTTGTGGGAGAGTCTAGGGCCGGGGACATTACCTCAGAATAAGCAGTCACACATTTAAGACAGCGAAGAGAAGGAATTCCTTCCCTTAGAGGGGTGTTAATCTGTGGAATTCTTTATTGCAGAGGGCTGTGGAGGTTGGGTCATTATGTAAATTCAAAGCTGAGGCAGACAGATTTTTAGAGATAACAAGCATGGGGCTGGATGAACACAGCATCATAGGAGCAGCATCATAGGAGCAGGAAAACTCGACGTTTCGGGCCTAAACCCTTCATTTTTAATTGGTAAGGGGAATCGAGGGTTGTAGGGAAAAGGCAGGAAATTGGACTTTCAGATCAGCCATGATCTCCTTGAATGGTAGAGCAGACCTGATGGGCAAAAAGCTTCTGCTGCTATGTCTTATGGAGGCCATTCAGCCCCTTGAGCTGTTCTGTCTTTCCATTGGATGGTGTCTGAATCTTAACTCCATCTATTCTTCTTGGTTTCATGACCCTGAACCCACTTAAACTCCACATCAGTCCTGATGTGGAAAGTGGGACTCACTCTCATGGGGAGTAGGGGGTGGGAAAATGTGGGTCTTGCTCCCACAGGAAGTGGTATCAGTGAATTGTTGATGTATTGAAGGGGGGGGGAACATTGGATAAACACATGAAAATTCCAGCCAGCCCTTCTTGGTCTTAACTGCTTTCTTTATGTTGTCATTGGGATGGGGGATTGGGTTTCAGAAATCCCACTCCCCTGGGTGGATGAGGAAGAGCTTCTTGATACTCACCCCAGCAACGGCCCAGCTCTGATCTGAACATTCTTTTCCTCGTTCACAACAAAACTTGCCAACCAGGTTTCTCTGGATTAGACATGCATAATTTTTAAATTATTCATCAATAGCATTATTTGCACGAATAAGCAGTGTTGGCGAGATTAGGACGATTTATTTCAACTCATTTATGGGGTGTGGGTGCTACTGGCTGGGTCCAGCATTTATTATTCTGTCCCTAGTTGCCCCCTTGACAAAGTGGTGGTGAGCTGCTTTCTTGAAATGCTGCAATCCATGTGCGGTGTGCCATATCCATGTGTATTGGCACCCACAGTGCTGCTGGATGGGTATTCCAAGATATTGAGCCAGTGACAGCGCACATGATTTAAGTTCACTGCATAATCAAGCCATTTGGCTGCTCTGCTCCTTACTGATGTTTATGCCCCATGCTAACCTTCTCCCACTCCCTCTCATCATCTCTCCCCATCACCATCTCCTTTTCTCCCTCATGTGTTTATCCAATTTCCCCCTTCAAAGCATCAACAATTGATCGAGACCACTCCCTGTTGGACCGAGTCCCAGATTCTGCCCTCCCTCCCACTCTCTGTGGGATCAAGTCCCACATGCCCCCCACGCTGCCTATGGGAGGGAGACCCACATTCCCCAACCCCAATTCCCTGTGGGAGGGAGTCGCACATTCCCCCCCACCACTCCGTGTGGGAGGGAATCACACATTTACCCCTCCTACTCCCTGCGGGATCAAGTCCCACATTCACCTCCACCCCCACCCATTCTATTGTGGAAGACATTTGTCCTGAATTCCCTATTGCATTTATTCAGGAATATCTACTATTGGTAGCTTCTCGTTCTGTGTCTCCCCCAACCCTTCCCACCACAAGTGGAAATATCCTCTCTATTTCTCCCTGATCAAAATCCCTTTCAAAGACCTCGATCAGGTTACTCCTCAGCTTCGTCTTTTTGAGAGAAAACAGCCCCAGACTTGCCTTTGAGGTCTATGCTAGTCAGTGGAATGAGCAAACCTAACGGACAGATAATACGATTGCGGGATGTTAAACTTTGTACCTGAGCTTCTGGTATGAGAGTCACTCAATTGAAATTTTACAATGAAGCATGACAGACTAAACATGATCGCCACTGACAAATCTAACTCCTTTTGTCCTTCGGTGCCAGATACCTGTGTTAGAACTGTGCTATGCATGGGTGGGGGTTGGGGGTAGGGTTTTTGGCCATTCTGCTCATGAGCCTGTACTGGCTGTCCAAATGGTTCCCACTCTCCCTACCCCTGCTGTTTTCCCCACTGTCCTGAAATATCCCCTATTGCTCCGATTCTCTCCCTCTGAAAGTTTCTGTTGAATTTGTTCCCTTTCAGGCAGATTGCAATAACTCGCTGCGTCAAAGATCCTCTCTCTAATCTATCTCCCTCTGTTGACTGACCCTCATCGACTCAATGGAAACCTCCCACCCCTGGTAATTCTGAATGCCTCGATTCAATTTCCCCCTTAACCTTCCCCGCTCCGAGGGAATTTTTTTTTACCTGATGGTTTCTCAGTGGCATCGTGATGTCTCATCCCTCATGTTTGCCCGAGTCTCCAGTGTAGCACCTTTGACTGTTGTCGGGAAAGATTGGGAATGATCATTTCCTAGTCTCTGTTTAAAAGGTGGAACATTGACGTATCGCGGACCCAGTGATGACTTTGCTTAAAAGTGGTTCAAGTCAGGTCCTGCTTATGTTGGTGGGAGGGAGTGTCAACACTATAAAGCTGACTGCAGTGTTTGTGTAAACACATTTACTCCAGGATGCAGTGTCTCTGTCTCTGATCTTAACCCTCTCTCAATTCTCAGCAGATGCTTTATGGATACACCCCGGGCGATTCATACACGTCATTCAGTTCTATTGCTACATCTGGGAAACATCATAGTGAAAACAGAGATGAATCCAGGTGGTGGAAGGGTGTTTCAGAATCCACTCCCTAACCCAATGCCCTCTTTAGCAGAAACCCAAAGCTCTATCTCTGTACTCCAGCCTCTCTCCTTCAATTCATCTATTCCCGTATCCACAATTAATTATTCCTCATTGAGTTTTGGGCTCACCTGCCAAGCTGCTGCCACTGGTCTCCCTCTCTATCCTGAGACATGAGTCAGCAATTCGTGCATTCAACTCCCCAATCCCCACACCTCAACTACATTATCCAGGGTCATGCCGCCCTGTGGTCAGAAGTGATAAAGTTACACTGTCGAAGGGTCAATATAACCAGTACAATGCAGTGCTACCTCAGTATTGACCCACTGACAGAGCAGCACTCACTCAGTACTGACCATCTGACAGTGCTGCAATCCTTCAGTACTGACCATCCGACAGTGCAGAGCTCCCTCTGTACTGACCCTCCGATAGTGTGGGGCTCCCTCAGTACTGACCCTCTGACAGTGTGGTGCTCCCTCAGCACTGACCCTCTGACGATGCAACACGCCCTCAACACTGATTCACAGACAGTACGGCGCTCCCTCAGCACTGACCCTCCAACAGTGCAGCATTTCCTCAGTACTGACTCTCTGACAGTGAGGTACTCCTTCAGTGCTGACCCTCTGACAGTGTGGCATAGAGTCATTGAATTGTACAACATGGAAACAGACCCTTCGGTGCAATTCGTCCATGCTGACCAGATGTTCTAAATTCATCTAATCCCATTTGCCAACATTTAGCCCATATCCCTTCAAGCCTTTCCGGCTCATGTACTTACCCAGCTGCCTTTCAAATGTTGTAATTGTATCAGTCCCCACACTTCCAGCAGCTCATTTTGTACATGCACCACCCTCTGTGTGAAAAAGTTGCCCTCAGGCCCCTTTTAAATCTTCCCCTCTCACGTAAGCATATGCCTTCTAGTTTTGGGCTTCCCCACCCTGGAGAAAAACCATGACTATTCACCCTATCAATGCCACTCATGATTTTATAAACCTCTTTCAGGTCACTCCTTAGCCTCTGACTCTCTAGAGACAATGACCTCCACCTATTCAACCTCTCCCTAAAGCTGAAACTAACTCTGGCAACATCCTTTTAAATCTTTTCTGAATCCTTTCAAGTTTAACAATATCTTTCCTATATACAGGAGACCAGAATTGAATGTAGTATTCCAAAACTGGCCTAACCAATGTAGTGTACAGCCACAATGTGACCCCACCCCACCAACTCCTGTACTCAATTGTTGTGAATGCCTTAGCCATATCTTTGTGCTGATGTGCTGGTGATCAGTCCTCAGCCAGGTGCTGTTTGGCAGATGCACACACTCGAGACAGGGCATGACTGTCCTCAGAGACACCGGTTCTGTCTCAAGGTGCCAGAAGTGACACGATGTTATCTTACACCCAACCCTCTGGGCAAACAGGAGCGGCCAGTAAATGATAACCTTGATGCAGGCACGGTACTCACAACCAGCAGAAAGCTGCAACACGAAAGCAACTTGGGCGAACCTGTGCCCAAAGCACAGAAAGCTCGCACACAGGGGCAGCAGGTAGTCACGAAGCCGAATGGAATGTTGGCCTTTAAACTAATTGATTGGAAAACACAGGTGATTTACTGGTGGTGGTTAATAGATGAAAAAAAATCAAGAGTGGTTTGGTAATGGGAAAGTAAAACGTTCAGTTAAGAGCAGTTCTGGATATGAAAAGAAATGGAACGTTGGCCCTTATTTCAAGGGGCTTGGAATATAAGAGTCGGGAAGTTTTACTGCAACTGGACAAGGTGCTGGTGAGACCACATCTGGAGTACTCCGAGCAGTTTTGGTCCCCTTATTTCAGGAAAGATATCAGTTCATTGGAGGCAGTTAAGAGAAGGTTCATGAGGATGATCACCAGTATGGAGGGATTGTCTCTGCAGCAAAGGTTAAACTCTGGGACTTTATTCACTAAAGTTCAGAAGAAGGCGAGGTTATCTCATTGAAACATCTCAGATTCTTAAGGGGCTTGACAGGGTAAATGCTGAGAGGGTGTTCCAGCTGCTGGGAGAGTCTTGGAGGAGAAGGGATAGTCTCAGAGTAAAGGGGCACCAGTTTAAGGCTGAGATGAGGAAGAACGTCTTCTCTGTGAGGGTTGTGAGTCTTCCACAGAGAGCTGTGATGGCAGACTCCTTATGCATATTTAGGGCTGAGATAGATTCTCGATCAGGAAAGTAGACCTGAGGAATGTTGGATCAGCCATGATCCTATTGAATGGTGGAGCAGGCTTGAGGGGCTGAATGGCCTATTCCTGTTTCCGTTTCTAATGATCTAGCCTCAACAACTATGCTCCAAGCAACTCCTATTGGCCATTCAGCCTATCAGACCTGTACTGGCCCTTTGAAAGCACCCCCACCACCACTTCTTGACCACCCAGCCCCACAAATTTCCCCTTTCCAGATAGCCCTTATTTGCTTTTGAAAGTTCCTGTTGAATCTATTCCCTTTGAAACAGAGATCCCAGCTCACAACAGCAACTTGCTGGGTCAAAACACAAATTCTCCTTCCCCTCGTATCCCTCTAAATCCTTCCTATTCACATACATGTCCAGATGCCTTTTAAATGTTCTAATTCTGGCAGTTCATTCCGTAATTGCACCACCCTGTGTGTGAAAAGGTTGCCCCTTTGGTCACTTTTAAATCTTTCCCCTCAAACCTTGATGAGGTCATCCCTCAGCCTCCGACGCTACAGGGAATATAGCCCCAGCCTACTCAGATTCTCCCTATAGCTCAAACCCTCCAACCATGGCAACATCCTCATAATTTTTTTCTGAATGCTTTCAAGTTTCACAACATCTTCCTCCAAGGGGAAACTATTGCAGTTTAATTGATAATGCCAAGCGATCACACACACTGCTGTGCTGGATAGTAAATATTTACCACCTGCATTTCAGTGTATCTGGCACTCATAAAGCAGATACGCCAACTTTTATGATGAATTAATGTGCATTTGTCTCTTTTACGAGCTGCTTTATATATTTGAGCAGCACATCATAACAATAAAATAAATGACAACAAGCAATATATATCTCTGGTCTCAATCAGCAGCCTAAGAGTCAGGAGAGTGCACTGGGCTCACCCTTGATCCTCTCCCACTCCCTCACTTCTGTTGATGCAGTTTCTGGAGGGGTCTGCGCAAATTAATCCAGGCAGCGTTGAATTAGAGTCATAGTGATTTACAGCACGGAAACAGACTCTTCAGACCAACTTGTCAATGCTGACAAGATATCCTAAATTAATCTAGTCCCATTTGCCAGCATTTGACACATATCCCTTTAAACCCTTCCTATTCATATACCCATCCAGATGCCTTTTAAATGTTGTAATTGTGCCAGCCTCCACCACTTCCTTTGGTAGATCGTTCCATACACGCACCACGCTCTGTGTGAAAAAGTTACCACTCAGGCCCCTTTCAGTTCTTTCCTCTATCATCTTAAACTAATGCCCTCCAGTTTTGGACTCCCCTACCCTGGGAAAAAGACCCTGCCTATTCACCCGACCATGCCCCTCATGATTGTATAAATGTCTATAAGGTCACTTCTCAGCCTCCGATGCTCCAGGGAAAACAGCCCCAGCCTATTCAGCCTCTCCCCACAGTTCAAATCATCCAACCATGCTTGTGAATCTTTTCTGAACCCTTTCAAGCTTCACAATCTTTCCTGTATTCTGTGCTTTGAAGGCATTCTGGATTCAACCTGTTCGAGCAAAAGATGGCATCAAGAATTGCCATCAAGAAAATTAATTGCAATTGATCCTACATATTGTTTCATAGCGTAATCCTGAATATACCAGGCCTTGTCCTGAGAATCGTCTTCAGGAGTTCATTTCCAAGTGCTGTCAAGACCCAAACTTGTTCAGGATTGTTGTAATTCGGCCCATGTCATTCTATTTGTAATCCGTAAGCAGCAGCGCCATGACACCATTGTGCAGTTTTTCCAGACGACAGAAGGTCTCAGGAGCAGATCCTCTATTGTAGTAGTCAGGGAGTACCACACTGTCAGAGGGGCTGTACTGAGGCAGTGCTGCACTGTCAGAGCGTCAGTGCGGAGGAAGTGCCGCACTGTCAGAGGATGAACACTGAGGGAGTGCCACACTATTGGAGGGTCAGTACTGAGTGAGTGCTACACTGTGGGAGGGTCAGTACTGAGGGAGCACCACGCTGTTGGAGGTTCAGTGCTGAAGGAATGCCGCACGGCCAGACAGTCAGTTCTATGGGAGTGCCGCACTGTTGGGGGATCAGTGCTGAGGGAGTCCCACACTGTCAGAGGGTCAGTACTGCACAAGCGCTGCACTGTTGGAGGGTCAGTTCTGAGTGAGTGCCGTTTGGGCAGAGGGTCAGCACTGAGGGAGCACTGCTCTGTTGGAGGGTCAGCACTGAGGGAGTGCTTCATGGGCAGAGGGTCAGCACTGAGTGAGTGCCACATTATCGGAGGGTCAGTATTGAGGGAGCGCTGCATGGGCAGAAGGTCAGTACTGAGGGAGTGCTGCACTGTTGGAAGGTCAGTACTCAGGGGAGGCAATGGCCGTGTGGTATTATCACTGGACTGTTAATCCAGAGACCCAGATGAAAACTTGGGGACCCAGGTTAAAATCCCACCATGGCAGATGGTGGAATTTGAGTTCAATACATATCTGGAATTAAGAATTTAATGATGACCATGAATCCATTGTCGTTTGTCGGAAAAACCCATCTGGTTCATCAATATCCTTTAGGGAAGGAAACTGCCATCCTTACCTGGTCTGGCCTACATGTGACTCCAGACCCACAGCAATGTGGTTGACTCTTAACTGCCCTCTGGGCCATTAGGGGTGGACAGTAAATGCTGCCTGGTCAGTGACGCGCGAATCCTGTGAATGAATGAATGAATAAAAGACTGAGGGAGCACTGCATGGGCGGAAGGTCAGTACTGAGGGAGTGTTGCACTATCGGATGGTCAGTACTGAGAGTGCGCTACATGGGCGGAAGGTCAGTACTCATTTTCCATGTGTTCTTCACAAATTGACATTCGATGAGTTAAATGCTCAGGTCACTGGGAGAGGTTGATGCGAAATCTGGGAAACGTTCAGAGCGTCGGAAGGGAAAATAGTTGCCGGAAAGCAGGTGATGTACTGAGGACATGAGGGGTTGCAATTGAATTTCAAAATATGACTGCTGCTTTCATTCAGCTAGAGTGCTGACCTGGCTGGGTGACTGACCGGGAGGTGGGAATACATTGTGGAGCTCTTATCAATGCTGTTCTGAAGTGACCGACACCTGATCAGCCAGCCATGGTCAGGCAACATGGTCTTGGCCAGCCCCATTGTCGCCTGCTCAATTACCACAGGCGCCACAGGGAAGGTTGACTCACATGAGTAAACGCAGTTACAGAATCATAGAGTCAAATAGCATGGAAACAGACCCTTCGGTCCAACCAGTCCACGCCGAACATAATCCCTGACTAACGTTGTCCCACCTGCCTGCTCCTGGCCTGTCTCCCTCCAAACCTTTCCTATTCACGTGCTCATCCACATGTCTTTTAAACTTTACAACTGTACCCCGATCTACCTCTTCCTCAGGAAGTTCATTCCACACACGAACCACCTTCTGTGTAAAAATAAATGTTGCCCCTTGTGTCTTTTTGAAATCTTTCTCCTCTCATCTTTAAAAAAAAGTCCTATAGTTTAGTTCTTCTCCACCCTAGGGAAAAGACCCTTGTTATTCATCTTACCTATAGCCCACATGATTTTATAAACCTCGATAAAGTCATCCCTCAACTCCCTACATACCCGTGAAGAAGGTCCCAGCCTATCCAGCCTCTCCTTACAACTCAAACTATCCATTCCTGGCAACATCGTGAGGTCAGGTCCACAGCTGCAGGCGGGCTGTCATAATCTCTGCACCAGACTGCCATTCAGCCTCCTCCATCCTCAAGCTGGTTACACAGGAACAGGAGGAGGCCATTGAACCCCCTCCTTGGGCCTGTTACAGAGGAGCAGGTGGAGGCCATTCAGCCCCCTTCTCGAGCCTGTTACACTCTAACAGGAAGAGACCACTTAGCCCCTCTTGAACATGTTACACAGGCACAAGAGGAGGCCATTCAGCCCATTCCTGGAGTCTGTTACACAGGAACAGGAGGAGGCCATTGAGCCCCTCTTGGGCCTGTTACACAGGAATAGGAGGTTATTCAGCCCCTTCGTCAAACCTGTTACACAGCAATGAGAAGTTATTCAGCCCATCGAATCTGTTCCACAGCTCAGTGTTCCGCCATTCCTATGCTCATTGGAAGCAAGGTATAGAAGAATAGTGCTCGCTTTGGCCTTGCTGACAGGAGTAGAATGAAGTGTGCAACAGTGAGTCAACATTTAAGTTAGTGTATGTTAGACTGTTACACTGAATCTACCTACCCTGCAGGCTGGATCTCAAATCCGACACACAGAGGAACAAGGACTCCGTCTTTCACTCCACTGTCTGTCCCCTCTCTCCATGTCTGTCACATTCTCTATCAGCCCTGCCTCTGTCTATCTTTGTCCTCAACCTCCTTTCTCGATCTGTCTCACTCTTCCTATGTTATTTTCCCTCTCTGCCTCTGCTTTACTCTCTCTCTATCTCTTTGTTTCTGACTCTGTCTCCCTCTTTCTCTCTCCGCCTCTCGATCTGTGTCTGTCTCTTTCTCCAGTTCTGTCCATTCTCTCTCGTTCTGTCTGTCTTTTTCTATCTCACTCTTTGTCTGTCTCTTTATTTTTCACTCCCCCTTGATTTGTGTCTGTCTTTCTCTGTTCCACTCTCTCTCTCTGCCTGATTCTGCCTCTCCTTTTCTCTGTTCCACTCTGTTTCTGTCTTATATGTCTCTCTTACACTCTTTCTACCACTTTCCCTTTCTCTCTCTCTGCTTCTCAATCTGTCTCAATCTTTGTGTTCTAATCTCTTCCTGTGATTCTGCTTCTGTCTTTTCTCTGTCTTACTCTTTCTCTATTTGTTTTAATCACCCTCTCCATCTCTTTTTTCTTTGTCTCTCTCCCTTTATTGTAATATGCTCTCATTCTCACTCGTTCCTTGCCCCTTTTCTCATTCTCTCTGTCTTTGTCTCTCACTTTATCTCTGCTACTCTGTCTTTGCCTCTCTTTTTTTCTCTTTCTTCCTCTGTCTATCTTTCCTTTTCACTCTTGCTCTGTTGCATTCTCTTTCTCTTAGTCTCCCAGTCTTTCTTGTGCTTTCTCTTTGTTTCTTTGTCAATATGTGTTGCTCCTTTTGCCTCATATTCTATCTTTACTTCATCCCATTTTAAAACACTTTTGGAGGTTATCTCTCCTCTATTTCATTTGCAGTATGCTGTTTCTGCACAGCAAGATCCCACATTGAAATCAGTGATCATGAGCATCACAAGAAGCTGAATGGCCTCCAGTTTCTGTGCAACAGAGTGGAGGAGAGGGCTGAATGGCCTCTTGTTCCTGCATCACAGGCTCGAGGAGGGGCTGAATGGCTTCCTCCTGTTCGTGTGTAAAAGGTCAAGGAGAGGGCTGAGTGGCCTCCTCCTTTTGCTGTGTAACAGCCTTGAGGAGGGGGCTGAATGGCTCTGCGCAACCACAATGCACAGGTCAAAACCCAATTGATATATTGGCCTGAGTTTGAGTCAATGATTAGGCGCACTCTTTCAAGCAAGAACATTTACGCCCTTCAAAGTTCCTGGGTAAACACCCCACCGAGCTGGTGACTGACTGTCTACACATGGTAAACACTGACCGATCAACACATGACATGACTGTTAACCCTGAAACCTCAGGGTAGTTCTGGCCCCCTCGCCCAAAGCAAAAACAACGCTCACGATCTTTGTGAGTTGAAATGTTCGACATGCCGCTTTAGCTGCGTGCTGGATAAATAGTATGGAAGAGTAGTTTGTGGAAAAAAGACTGCAAGTGTTGATGTATAAACGATAAAATATTAGTTTTTCAGGCACACCGGAGGGGAGAACAACATTCAAAGTTTTCAGCTCAATTCCTTTCATCAGAGATGGTGAAAATCTTTCCTCTTGGCCTCAGATTCCATCGACGCTTCTTCTTCTCCTTCCCTCAATCACTCCCTTCGTATATCTCCGTCTCCATCCTTGCTCCCCTTTCAACGTTAACAACAAAAACGCAAGGAACAGTGGATGCTGTAAATCTGAAACAGAAACAGAAAGTGCTGGAGAAACTCAGCAGGTCGAGCAGCACCAGTGGACAGAAAGCAGGAGCGCTGAAGAACGTCACTGGACTCGGAACATTAACTGTACAGGGCACTGGGGGGAGTGGGGCTGTGTGTCTGAATGAGGAAAAGCTGGAACAAGACGTGGCCTTGTATCCAATGGAGTTTCAAAGAGTGAGAGAGTGATCTGACTGAAACGGATCAGATCTTGGGGGGTGTGGGAATAGACAGGATGGGAGCTGAGAGGGTGTTACCCCCTCAGTTTAGTTGGGAAACTTGGTTGGCATGGACAAGATGGATGAAAGGGTGGCACAGTGGCTTAGTGGTTAGCACTGTTGCCTCACGGCGCCGGGGACCCGGGTTCAATTCCACCCTCAGGTGACTGCGTGGAGTTTGTACATTCTCCCTGTGTCTGCGTTTGTTTCCTCTGTGTACCCTGGTTTCACCCCACAGTCCCAAGATGTGCAGGTTAGGTGGATTGACCATGGGAAATGCAGGGATGAGATGCTAATCGAAGGGGTGGGCTGAATGGCAGGGTTGGGGTGGGCTGAATGGCCTGTTTCCACACTATAGGGGCACTCGTGGAGAAGGCAGGGGACACAGATTCAGAATAAGTGCGGGGTCTCCCATTGAAGATGGAGGTGAGAAGGAATTTCTTATCTCCAGCTATGTCAGCCTGTGGGATTCTCTCCCTAGAGAGCATCATGGAAGTAATGGACGGAAAAGTGGATACGTCTCCACAATCAGTTCAGATATGATCATATTCAATGGTGAAGCGGAGTCTAGGAGCTGAATGTTCTACTTCTGTTCCTACCTCCTATGTAAAGTATCAACATGGAAGAAGTAAACGGAACATGTTTAATTCCCTCTCTCTTTTACGCTTTTCCCATTTCACACTCTCACAATTTAATTGTTTCACCATGCCGATAGAGATCAGATTTACTCATTGAAATTATTCTCTCTCTCTCCCTCCCTCTCCCTCTTTCGGATGAGGTGTTAAATCTAGTGTCTCCTTTCCCTTTTGCTGGAGCGAACATTAATCTCTCACCCAACTTGCCAAAATTAACAGGTGAACTGGTCTATTACGGCACTGCTGCCCGTGGGATCTTGCAGTGCACAAAGCAACCGACTAGTTTCTTGCGTCATAATGGTGATGACACTTGGCAAGAAAGGCTTCGCTGGGCTTTGGAATGTACTGTGGTGGTGGAAGGTGCTATAGAAACGCAAGTCTTTCTTCGGGGAAATACATAGTATGGGTGTCACATCGGGCTGCAGTGCCGTTTCAGTTGTCCCTGTTTGATTTTGTTGGGCACAGTCCCTGGTTTCGAGGGGCTGGATTTTACCATTTTCAGACTGGGAGATGGGGGTTGAGGCAGGGTCAAAGGGAACTGAGATGCTCTCTCCTCCTAGTCCTGCCATCTCACTACACCGAAAGCAAATGTCCGTTATACAATTAGTGGGCATCTGGTAGTGTGGAGGCGCATTAGGAGGAGTAAGGTCAGGTATCTGTCCCAAATGAGAAAGTCAATCAGGCATTACCACAACAAAGAGGTCAGTTATGGCTAGAATTGTAGAGGCCCCGTTCACAGGATATGGGGTGTCATAGAGTCATATAGCACAGAAACAGACTCTTTCGCCCAACTCTTCCATGTTGACCAAGTTTCCTAAACTAAACTAGTCCCACTTGCTTGCACTTGGCCCATATCCCTCCAAACCCTTCCTTTTCATGTACCTGCCCAAATGTCTTCAATATTGTAACTATACCTGCACCTACCACTTCATCTGGTAGTTTATTCCATATACAAACCACCCTCTATGAGAAAAAAAATGCCCCTCAGATCCCTTTTAAATCTTACCCCCTCACCTTAAACCTTTGCCCTCTAATTTCAAACACCCCTACCCTAGGGAAAAGACCTTTGCTATTTACGTTATCTATGACCCTCATGATTTTATAAATCTCTGTCAGGTTGCCCCTCAAACTCCTGTGCTCCAGTGAAAAGAGTCCTAGCTTATCCAGTCTCTCTTTATAACTCAAACCCTCCAGTCCTGGCAACTTCATTGTAAATCTTTTCTGAATCATCTCCAATTTATTAATATCCCTCCCATAGCAGGGCCACTAGAACTGTACACAGTACTCCAAAAGTGGTCTCACTAATGTCTTGTACAACCTCAACAATATGTCCCAACTCCTCTACTTAATGGTGTTAGCAATGAAGGCAGGTGTGCTAAAGGCCTTCCTAACCACCCTGTCTACATGTGATGCAACTTTCAAGGAACTATGTATCTGAACTCCCAGGTCTCTCTGTTCTAATACACTCCCTAGGACCATGAACTATGTATGTCCTGCCCTTGTTCTTCTTACGAAGATGCAATGCCTTGCATCTGTTCAAATTAAACTCCATCTGCTACTCCTCAGCCCATTGGCCTAAATGGTCAAGATCTCTCTGTAATCTTAGATAACCTTCATCACTGTTCACTGTACCAACAATTTTGGTGTCATCTGCAAACTTACTAACCACGCCTCCTATATTATCATCCAAATCATTTACATAAATGACAAACAACAATGGACCCAGCACTAATCCCTGGAGAACACTGCAGCCCAAAGGCCTGTAGTCTGACAAACAACCCTACACCACCACCCTTTGGCTCCTACCATCAAACAATTTTGTATCCAATTGACAAGCTCTCCCTGAATCCCATGTGACCTGAACTTACTAATCAGTTAACCTTGTCAAAGATAACAAGGTTTAGAGCTGGATGAACACAGCAGGCCAAGCAGCATCAGAGGAGCAGGAAAGCTGATGTTTCGGGTCTAGACCCTACTTCAGAACTGGGAGAGGGGAAGGGGATTCTGAAATAAATAGGGAGAGAGGGGGAGGCGGATAGAAGACGGATAGAGGAGAGGATAGGTGGAGAGCAGGCAGACAAGTCAAACAGGCGGGAATGGAGCCAGTAAAGGTGAGTGTAGGTGGGGAGTTAGGGAGGGGATAGGTCAGTCCAGGGAGGACGGACAGTTGAAGGGGCCGGGATGAGGCTAGTAGGTAGGAGATGGGGGTGGGGCTTGAGGTGGGAGGAGGGGATAGGTGGGAGGAAGGACAGGTTAGGGAGGCGGTGACGAGCTGGGCTGGTTTTGGGATGTGGTAGGGGGAGGGGAGATTTTGAAGCTCCACATTGATACCATTGGGCTGCAGGGTTCCCAAGCGAAATATGAGATGCTGTTCCTGCATCATTGTGGCACTGCAGAAGGCCCAGGACGAACATGTCGTCCAAGGAATGGGAAGGGGAGTTGAAATGGTTCAAGAGTGGGAGGTGCAGTCATTTGTCGCGAACCGAGCGTAGGTATTCCACAAAGCGGTTCCCAAGCCTCCGCTTGGTTTCCCCGATGTAGAGGAGGCCACATCAGGAACAATGGAACAGTATACCTTGTCAAAGGTTTTACTAAATTCCAGGTAGACAACGTCAACCGCTCTGCCTTCATCTATCTTTTTGGTCACATCATCAAAAACTCAATAAAGTTTTTGAGACACAATTTCCCATGCACAAAGCCATACTATCCTGAATCATTCCTTGCCTTTCCAAATGCATGCAAATCCTATCTCTCAGAATCCCCTCCAACAACTTACCTACCACTGATGTTTGACTGGTCTATAGTTCCCAGGCTTCTCCTTACAGCCTTTCTGAAATAAAGACACAGCAATAGCCACCCTCCAGTCTTCCGGACCTCACTTGCACCTGCAGGTGATACAAATATCTCTGGTACGTGGCCTGCAATTTCTTCCCTAACTTCCCACAACATCCTGGGATACACTTGATCAGGTCCCAGAGCTTATTGCCCGTTTCCCGTTGTCCCTTGAGAAAGTGTTAGTGAGCTACCTTCTTAAACTTCCATGGGGATTTTGCTGGTCGGCCACAAGGAGGTTGGGGTGCCCGGGCAGATCTCTGGCAGTCAGCAGAATTGTGGAAGCAGCTGTGGGCTCGGATCAGTACCAGAGCAGGACTCTGGCAGTCGGTGGTGAGAAGGCAGCATTGGGGCTTGGGGATCGAGCCCTTGTGGGAAAAGCCCCGCGAGGAACGACTGCAGGCCTATAGCTAAAGAAGGACTAGTAATTTGGAAATTTTACCTTTATTTCTTATTTACTACCTTGACAAGATTGACAAGAACGGTAATGTTGAATTTTTAACTCATTTCTCTACTTTTCTACTCTTTACCCAAGATTTTGTATATCGGTACCTTGCACCTAAAAGGGTACCGTGTGTGGTGACATTGTAAACTTTTCACTGTTCTCCTGTATTCCTAACTTCAGTTCACATGACAATAACACCTAATTCTAATTCTAATGTGCTGTGGGTTGACCCACAATGCCCTTGGGGAGGGAATTCCAGGATTTTGATCCAGTGACAGTGAAGGATCGGCAATATCATTCCAAGTCAGGATGGTGAGTGACTCAGAGGGGAACTTGCAGGGGGCAGTGTTCCCATATATCTGCTGCCCTTGTCTTTCTAGTTGGAAGTGGTCGTGGGTTTGGAAGGTGCTGTCTGAGGTTCTTTAGTGAATTTCTTCAGTGGATTTTGTAGATGGTACACACTGCAGCTACTGAGTGATGGTGGTGGAGGGAATGGATGCTTGTGGATGTGGTGCCAATCAAGCGGCTGCTTTGATGGTGTTGAGCTTCTTGAGTGTTGTTGGGGCTGCACCCATCCAGGGCAAGTGGGGTGTATTCCATCACACTCCTGACTTGTGCCTTGTGGATGGTGGACATGCTTTGGGGAGTCAGGAGGTGAGTTACTGCAGGATTCCTAGCCTCTGACCTATCTGCTCTTGTAGCCAGACCAGTTTAGTTTCTAGTCAATAGTATACCCCCCAAGATGTTGGTAGGTGGTGGGGTGGGAGGGGTGCGTGGAGAAGGAATTCAGAGGTGATGGTTACAATGTCTCTTGATGGTTGTTAACATGCTCAGCCAGTTGTTAATTGGGGGCTGTCAAAATGGGGAGCAGTGTTGTTGATTTCTGCAACCTGAATTCAGAAGATTGGCAGAACTGGTGGCGCTGTGCCTTTCTCAATGGCATGGGGTGGCCTGCACTGCTGGGTTTGAGATCTTGTGTTTGCGAACATTTTAAACCCAGTCTTCTTGCCTCACATCAGATTCTCTGCCTAGTCTGAAGGTCTTTTGTGGATGGAAAGATTACTGCAGGCGCCAGGTAGTCGTCGTCCCAAGGACCTCACTGCTGATTCACGCTGCGGTATCCAGAACAAGTGTGATACTGCCGGAGACTAACTGGCGACTGAGTTACTGATTTACCGATAACACAGGACAGCAAGGGGCAACCCAAATGGGCCACACTATTGGCAAACAATTTGTTTACTTCTGTTGAGCAGGAGAGGAATGCTCCGTTTTTCTCTCTCTCTTGGTGCTTTCATATAGAATCACACAGTACAGAAGAGGGCCTTTGGCCCATCAAGTCTGTACTACTGAAAATATGCCACTACCGACACAAGTCCCACTTTCTCACACAAGGTCCATAGCCTTAAATGTTAGGATGCCTCCTGTGATCATCCAGGCATTTTTAAATGTTGTGAGGTTTCCAGCAAACTCTCCTCCCAGGCAGTGCATTCCAGATTCCCCACCAACCCCTAGTGAAAACATTTTCTTCCTCAAATCCCCTCAAATCTGCCTTTCACTTTGGAATTATGCCTCCTTGTTGTTGACCCTTCAACTAAACAGAACAGCTGCTTCCTACCCACCATGTCCATGCCCATCATAATCTGATACACCTCTAACAGGCCCCCTCTCAACCTTCTCTGCTCCAAAGAAAACAACTCGAGCTTATCCAGCCTCTCTTCATTATTGAATCACTCCATCCCAGATACCATCCTGTTGAACCTACTCTGCACTCCAGCCAGTGCAATCACATCCTTCTGACAGTGTGGAGACCAGACCTGCACTCAGTGCTCCAGCTGTGGCCTAACCAATATTCTGTCCAGCTCCAACATCACCTCCTCTACTGGAAGCTCTCAATTCCTGTGCTTCTCCTCTCGGTCTCACATTTCCAGGAGAAGCATTTTGTGCCGTGCCCATTCCCATACTTCCCCATGCTAATACTCACATTCTCAAACAAACCGAGAGACCAGGTGGAAGAAAGACTGGAAGTGTAGCACTTCCTCAGTATTGACTGTCTGACTGTGTGGCGCTCCCTCAGTACTGGTCATCTGACTGTACGGCACTCCCTCAGTACTGACTTTCCAACAGTGTGGCACTCCCTCAATTTCATTCAGATCTCTTAGTAGAGAACATAGGAGCAACAGGGGCTCAACTGTTCATTCAGTCACCACTCTCCTGTTTAAGTCTTGGTTAATCCTTTTCCTCAACACCAATTTCTCTACTGCTGGTTGCTGCTGAGCCGAAGATTCTTGGTCAGTGAAGGATGTTTTGTTCTGAAATGTGGTCTCCATGGCAGTACAGAAAACACAGCAGAGCCAATTTGCTCACAGCAAGCCCCAAGGAACAGTACTGTGACGATGAAAAGAGAATGCCCAAACACCCGCCACCATAGCTCACTATTTCACCAGCTTTTTTCTTCCAAATAGTGGATGTGGAATCACCTAGAAACACCCGAGAAGGCCTATAAGGGCAAAGTTTAATGTTTCATCCTCCAACAGTGCAGCGCACCATCAGTACTGACTCTCTGACAGTGCAGCACTCTCTCAGTACTAACCCATCGTCAGAGTGGTACTCCCTCAGCATTAACCCTCCAACAGTGCAGCACACGCTAAGTACTGACCCTCCAATAGTGCAACACTCCCTCAGTACTGACCCTCCGACAGTGCAGCACTCCCTCAGTACTGACCCTCCGACAGTGCGGCACTCCCTCAGTACTGACCCTCCGACAGTGCGGTATTCCCTTAGTACTGACCCTCCGTCAGAGTGGCACTCCCGCTGCATTGACCCTCCAACAGTGCAGCACACGCTCAGTACTGACCCTCCGACAGTGCAACACTCCCTCTGTACTGACCCTCTGACAGTGCGGCACTCCCTCAGTACTGACCCTCTGACAGCACAGGTGGCACGATGGCTCAGTGGTTAGCACTGTTGCCTCACAGTGTCAGGGACGTGAGTTCAATTCCACCCTCGGGTGACTGTCTGTGTGGAGTTTGCACATTCTCCCTGTGTCTGTGTGGGTTTCTACTGGATTGTCTGGTTTCCTCCTGCAGTCCAAAGGTGTGCAGGTTAGGTGGATTGGCCATGTTAAATTGCTCATAGTGTTCAGGTGTGTGCAGGCTAGGTGGTATAGCTATAGGAAATGCAGAGTGAGGGGATTGGTCTGGGTTGGATGCTCTTTGGAGGGTCAGTGTGGACCCATTGTGCCAAATGGCCTGTTTCCACATTGTAGAGATTCTATGATCTATGACAATGTGGCTCTCCCTCAGCACTGACCCTATGACAGTGCAGCATGCCCTCAATTCTGACCTGCTGGAAATGTAGCACTTCCTTAGTATTTACTGTCTGACTGTGTGGCGCTCCCTCAGTACTGACCATCTGACTGTACGGCACTCCCGCAGCACTGACCCTCCAACAGTGTGGCACTCCCTCAATTTCATTCAGATCTCTTAGTACAGAACATAGGAGCAACAGGGGCCCAACTGTTCATTCAGTCACCACTCTCCTGTTGAAGTCTTGGTTAATCCTCTTCCTCAACACCATTTTCCTGCCATCCCTGTGCATCCCATGATATCTTCAATGTCTCTCTCTTGAACCTATTCAGTGTCTGAGCTTCTACTGCCTTCTGGGACAGAGAAATTCCTTGGATTCATCACCATCTGTGTGAAGAATTTCTTCCTCATCTCAGTCCTAAATTGCCTCCTTGTTACTTGAGACTGTATCCCTGGACTCTTTGCAACAAAGCCCACCCTCTCCTCATCCAGAGACAACTTCCCTCCAGTATATCCCCTGTGATTTGTCCACATGTCAAAATTGGTTGCGTTACTTTTTGCTCTGTCAGATGGGCATGCCCTCCAGGTTTGCGAAGGAGTGAGAGATGGGTGCATACACAATTCTGCTCAAAAAGTTTCTGCCTTCAGTTATGAAGGAATGTCTGAAAGGAAAAGAGAGAGAGGGAGATGGAGAGAGGGGAAAAGGTTTTGGGAGATTCCATATGAACTGGAAGTGAGTAGTTGTGAAATTGTTTGTTTGTGAACATTACTATCAGTGTTGACTTACTCCAATTCTATGACATAGCCCACCCCCTCGTGAGTGACAATGCGTCTGTGTCTGTGTGTGTGTGTCTGTTTACAATTGGACCTGTTCCAATTTCAACATCAGAAAATAGGGTAGAGGGTGGGATGGGGTGGTCACAATTCCTGGAAAAGGTCTCTGACGCATTTGCTCAAACATCGAGGCTTCCCAGAACCCCTCCGGTGCAGGGATATAAAGGGGAACACAGAAACCAAAGCCACATCATAGCAAAACTCGAAGATCAGACAAGTAGAGATGGGCAGCATCCAGATGAAAACCCGACTGGTCCTGGTCACTCTGATGTTGCTGGTCTTCTTTGAGATGAGCCAGTGCTTTACACTGTCCAAGGTAAGCAAAGACGTATTCCTCTCTGGTGGTGCCTTTTCTGCATTCATAACTGGATATACCACACTGAAAGACCAGTTGCTACGCAATAGGACTTTACGTGTTCATGGTTTTAATATTCGCCCCTCGTCCGATTTGCTGTCATTATCTTCTGCTTGTTTCCTTGTTTTATCTCCTTTATATTTTCACCCTTCAAATCCCCTATCTCTGTCACCACCTCCAGCCCCTACACTCCTCAGTATCTCCAAACCCTCTTCCACTCCCTATGCTCCTCCCTATCTCTGTAACTTTCTCCAGGTCATTACACTTTCCTATCTCTGAAACCTCTTCCAGGCCTTTCACCCCTCCCTGTCTCTGTAACCTCCTCCAGACCATATATCCCTTCCTATCTCTGTAACCTCCTCCAGCCCCTGCACCCCTCCCTATCTCTGTAACCTCCTCCAGGCCTTATACCTCTCCCTGTCTCTGTAAACTCCTCCAGACCGAATACGCTCCCCATATCCGTAACCTCCTCTAGACCCTACACCTTGCTCCCTAAAAATTACTATCTTTCTTTTTTGTCCTCTCTTTCTCCCCAACTTGTTTTTGTCATTCAGCTTTCAGTTGCCACTTTGTGTGTTGATAATTTCTCTCCTGTTGCAGATTGAGAATGGACAAGTGTCCCTGACCACCAAGAAATCCCAAAACCCGAGGGACATGGTAAGTTGAAAGCAATATTATAGTTTAAACTGCTGCTCTGCTTGCTTTTTCTGCAAAAGGTGTTTCATTTTCAAACAGCTATACTCTGTCCTATTTATATGCAGTAGACAGTTTTAAATAGAATTCATAAGACCATAAAACAGGAGACCAGATTCAGCCCATCGAGTCTGCTCCACCATCCAATGAGGTCATGGCTGATCTGATAATCCTCAAATCTACTTTCCTGCCTTTTCCCCATAACCCTTGATTCCCCTTACTGATTAAAAATCTATCTTAGTCTTGAATATACTTAATGACCCAGCTTCGATAGTCCTCTGCAGTAAAAAATTTCACAGATTGACAAACCTTTGACAGAAGAAATTTCTCCTCATCTCTGTCTGAAATGTACAATCCCTTCTTCTGAGATGATGCCCTCCGGTCCTAGATTCTCCCACAAAGAGAACCAACCTCTCCACATCTAGCCTGTCAAGTCTCCCAGTAATCTTCTATGTTCATTAAGGTCACCTCTCATTCTTTTATATTCCAATGAATATAAGATTAATCTACTCAACCTCCCCTGAAAAGACAGTCCCTCCATGCCTGGTACCAGCTGAATGACTTTTTTCTGGAGTTCCTTCAATGACACAATGTCTTTCCTTCCATAAGTCATTCAAATCTACTTGCAGTATTCTAGATGTGCCCTGACTGGGGCCTTGTTTAGTTTTAGCAAAACCTCCCAATTTTGCTCTCCATGCAATTTTGAAATAAACAACAACATTTCATTTGATAAACACAACATTCCATTTGGCTTCCAATTTGACAAGGGACCCAAAACTGTCAGAGGGTCAGTACAGATGCAGCACTGCACAGTCAGAGAGTAAGTACTGAGGGACTGTCACACTGTCGGAGTGTCAATACTCAGGGAGTGTTGCGCTGTCAGAAGGTCAACACTGAGGGAGTGTCGCATTGTTGGAGGGTCAGTACTGAGGGATTGCTGCACTGTTGGAGGATCTGTACTGAGGGAGCACCGCACTGTCAGAGGGTTAGTACTGAGGGAGCACTGCACTGTCAGAGGGTCAATGCAGAGGGAGTGCCACATTGTCGGAGGGTCAGTGCAGAGGGAGTGCAGCTCTGTTGGAGGGTCAATACTGAGGGAGTGCTGCACTGTCAGAGGGTCAGCACTGAGGGAGTGCCACACTGTCGGAGGGTCACTACTGAGGGAACACCGCACTGTCGGAGGGTCAGTACTGAGTGAGCACTTCACTGTTGGAGGGTCAGTACTGATTAAAAACATATGATCCAGGTGTGCCCTAATTGTAGGAGCTTGCTGTGCACAAATTGGCTGCTTTGTTTCCTACATCGCAACAATAAAACGGAATTTTCCATTGGCTGTGAGGCTTCGTGAAATGGTGAAAGTAGCTGAAGAAATGCCGGTTGTCCCTGCCAGTGACTGACATTGCACAGCTGACACGTTGTCAAAGGGAACAGGTGCCTTATTTCTTTCCAGAACATTCTGACTGTTTGGTCTCCATCTTTTCTAGGCATCTGTGCTGCTGCGGCAGAAGAGAATGAGCCACATCTCGGTGTGCATGTACTGCTGTGATTGCTGTAAAAAGAAGACGTGTGGATTCTGCTGCAAACTTTAAACCCTAGCCCCTCAGTCAAAGAATGTCATCCTGCCAAAGGCCTTACCATCCTTATTTATTGCTTGGTATCTATTTAATGCAGCTGCCTTTTGTTGTTTTCAATTAAAGCTGCACCTGCATTTTACACTGCAGGAAAAGGCCATTCAGCCACTCTGCTCTGTGTTGGTTCCACACTGGCCTCCTCCCACATCATCTCCCCTCATCTTCCCCCCCATCACCATCTCCTTTTGTTCCTCTCTCCCTTATGTGTTCATCCAGCTTACCCCCTCTTCGATACGTCAATATGATTTTCAACTCCCCTTCCCTTGTGGGAGCGAGTCCCACATTCTCTCCCCCACTCCCTGTGCAAGAGTGTCCCATATTCTCCCCTCACTCCCTGTGGGAGAGAGTCCCACATTCCCCTGCTCCACTCCTTGGGGGAAGACGTATCTCCTGAAGTCCCCATTGGATTTATCAGGCACTGTCTTACCTTGAATTTTAGTATTAACCATTTCTGGTACCAATATTCTGTTCTTTGAATGTAACCTGAATTTACACTGGTTATAATACACATATGTGTGTGTGTGTGTGTGTACGTGTGTATATACGTATGTGTTTCTGTATGAGTGAGTCAATTTATGAAGTTGTGGGCATGTAAATGCACACGTGTATGTGTGTATGAAGTTGTGTGCATATAAATATGTGTGTGTATTTGAGTGTGCATGTAATAACTACTACTGAGTCATTGAAATGTCTGATACTGAAGTTGATGATAGTTAAAATCTGAAGGGATGACAAGCAGGTCCCTGTTCTATGGTCTTAAGCAGAAATTTAGCCTTACAATGTATTCACACTGCATCTCAGCAGGACAACAGTTGTAAATACTATACATTGTAAAACAAAATTAATAAACCACTTATCATCTTCAGAAAACAGCTGACTTGGTATTTCACATGGTTGGTATCTCTCACTTCATGATCACCCTGACATCGGAAAATAACTGTCCTTGTTCCTCTGGAGAGCTGGATAAAGTTAAGGATGTTGTTTCCTTGGTTCAGTCAGTTGCCCTGACATTTGTTACCAATATCATCAACATAACACACTCTCAAAAGTGCTTCACACAGCCAACGGTCACTTCCTCATGCACGAGTTAGGTGTAGAATTCTTGCTGGTCTTCTCTGCTTCTCACTCTGCCTAATACAGCTATACCCACTCTAGTTCCACACATGTGAATGTAAGAACTGAGAGCAGGAACAGACCAAGTCCACCACACAAAGACAGCTGGCTGTGGTCTCAAATCCACTTTCCTCTCTGGCTCCCTATAAACCTCTGTAACACTCAAATCCCTTGTACAGCAAAAATCTGTCCAATTTAAGCCTAGAATATGGCCCATAATGGTTCAGCCCCCACTACTCTCTAGGGAAGAGTATTCCACATATGTCCCTAAACATGCCTTAGGTGTTCTCAAAACAGCACTGCCATTTCTACCCTCAGTTCCTCTTTGTGGTTGCTGACTTCTCCTTCCTATGGTTGACTGTCCTTTTATTTCAAAATATGATCAGGGTTTGAGAAGCGTCACTGGTTAGGCCAGTATTTATTGCTCGTCCCTAGTTGCCCCTTGAGAAGGTGGTGGTGAGCTGCCTTCTTGAACCACTACTGTCCATGTATTCTAGGTTGACCCACGATGCTGTTATAGGGAAGAATTCCAAGATTTTGACCCAGTGACACTGAAGGACCAGCGATATATTTCTAAAGTTAGGATGGTGAGTGGCTTGGAGCGGAACTTGTGGGCGGTGGTGTTCCTACGTATCTGCTGCCCTTGTCCTTCTAGATGGAAATGGTTGTGAGCTTGGAAGGTACTGTCCAAGCAGCCCTTGGTGAATTTCTCCAGTACACCTTGTAGATGGTACACACTGCTGCTACTGAGCATTGGTGATGGAGGGAGTTTCATTAGAAACAGGAGTAGGTCATTCAGTCCATCAAGCCTGTTCCACCACTCAATATGATCATGAATGTTCACACACCCAATCCCCATAACCATGTGTTCCATGGTAATCAGAAACCTATCAATCTCTACGTTAAGCTTTCCCAAATACTGGGCTTCTACAACCCTATGTCATTGAGGATTCCCAAGATTCACAATGCTCTGGGGAAAGAACTTCTCTTCATCTTGGACCTAAGTGGCATCCCCCTCATTTTTAAATTGTGACCCCTGATTCTAAACTCTCCACACAGGGGAACACATCTTACCTAAGTCATTCCTATTTATCCATTTAAACCAATCAAGTTGGGGCTGCTTTTACTTCGATGGTGTTGAGCTTTTTGAGTGTTGATGGAGCTGCACCCATCCAGGCAAGTGGGGAGTATTCCATTACAGTCCTGACTTGTGCCTTGTCGATGGTGGGCAGATGGTGACAGGAAGTGAGTTACTCGTTATTGGATTCCCAGGCTCTGACCTGCTCCTGTATGTATTGTGTCTGTTCTTCCATTTTTGTATTATTTTCTAACTTTCTGCAATGCTGCCCCTACCAATTCTCTCTTGCCTGGTCCATTTCCCCTCATCTATCTCTGCTTAGCATCTCACCTTAGTTTAGTTTTCCTGTGCATTACTTGACCTGGCTTGCATTTAATGCGGTGTTATCAACTGTGTGGTGGCTATTCCTTCAGTCTTTCACGGGATGTGGCCATAACTGACAAGGCCAGCAGTTACCTCCTATCCTCAATTAGGGGAGGCGATGGCCTAGTGGTATTATGGCTGGACTGTTAAACCAGAGACCCAGATAACATTCTGGGGACCCAGGTTCAAATCCTGCCATGGGAGATGATGGAATTTGAATTCAATTAATATCTGGAATTAACAATCTAACGATGACCACAAATCCATTGTTGGTTGTCGGGAAAAACCCATCTGGTTCACTAATGACCTTAGGGAAGGAAACTGCCATCCTTACCTGGTCTGGCCTACATGTGACTCCAGACCCACAGCAAAGGGGCTGACTCTTAACTACCCTCTGGGCAATCAGGGATGGGGAATAAATGCTGCCTAGCCAGTGATGCCCTCATCCTGTCAGTGAATAAAGAAAAAAAAATGAGTAATGAATAAAGAAATTGCCCTTTGAGAGGGAATTGAAAGAGTGGTCACCTTCATGAACTGCATCATGCCTATCTGCGGTGGGTGGATACAGTTAAGTGACTTTGGAGGGCCACTCAGGAGTTATGTATAGGCCAAGACTGGGTAAGGATGGCACATTTTGTTCCCTGAAGGACATTAGTGAACCTGATGGGTTTTTATGATAATTGATTATAGTTGTCACTCGTCATCATTGAAACAAGTTTCCAATTTCAAACTAATTAATCAATTGACATTATTAATCAAATTCATCAAATGAGATGTTATGTTGCGGGTGTACAGGACATTACTTAGGCCACTTTTTGTGCTTAATTCTGATATCCCTGCAATAGGGAATACGTTGTTAAACTTTAAAAGGTTCAGAGAAAATTTACAAGGATGATGCCGGGGTTGGAGGGTTTGAGCTATAAGGAGAGGCTGAAAAGACTGGAACTATTTTCCCTGCAGTGTTGGAGGCTGAGGGGTGACCTTATAGAGATTTATAAAATCATGAGGGGCATGGATAGGGTGAATAGCCATGGTATTTTCCCCAGGGTGGCAGAGTCCATGATGGCATAGGTTTAAGGTGACAGGAGAAAGATTTAAAGAGGACCCAAGAGGCAACTTTTTCACACAGAGGGTAGAGCATGTATGGAATAAACTGCCAGAGGAAGTGGTAGATGTGGTACAATTAGACCATTTAAAAGGCATCTGGGCGGGTATATGAATAGGAAAAGTTTAGAGGGATATGGGCCAAATGTTGGCAAATGAATAATTTAGGATATGTGGTTAGCATGGTTGAGTTGGACAGAGGACTGCTCTCTCATTACACAGAGATGACTGGTAGTGGTTTAATCTGAGGGTCACTATGCCTTAGGTGAGGGGAGAGATTGAAGAGGGCAGTCTTTCATAGTAACCTCAGCTGGTGCAGGAGTTGAACGTGTGTTGGCGGTGTTGCTCTGCTTTGCAAACCAGCAGTCCAGCCAAATGAGCTAACTGCAACCCCCACTAAAAAAAGAAAATTAATAACCAATTGAATTTGAGCTCCACCAGCTGCTGAACGTGGAATTTGAATGCAAGTCCCAGAGCATTCAGGTGGACCTCTGCATCTCTGTCCCAGTGATAATACCATCCCACCAGTCTGTGATTACCATCACTCCTTTAACATCCTTTTGGAAGCCATGATAAAAGAGGCACAGCTTAAGGCACAGAAAGATGTCAAGGTTGGAAGTCAAGAAGTCAATAGGTCCTAGTGTTGAGCGCAGAGGTCAGAGAATGGTCATCAATAGATCAAGTGAAGGGGGTGAAAGCCTAGAGAATAAAAATGAAGGTTAAAGAAGAAAACAAGGATGATCAGAAAAGACAACTGTGGGAAAGTGGAAGTCATGGTCAGGGTGAATTGCTGAAACAGGTTTCACAATGCATGTTGTGTGTGTGTGAGTGCAAGAGTATGTGCATGTGTGCGAAAGCGTGTGTATATGTGTGAGAGTATATGTATGTGAGAATGTGAATGTGTATGTGTGAACGTATGTGTTAGCTTGTGTGAAATTGAAAGCATGTGTGACTGTGAGAGTGTGTTAGACTGTGCATGTGAGACTGTGTGTGTATGGGTGTGCATGTGTGAATGAGAGTGTGTGTGAGAGTGAGTGTGTGTGAGAGTGCATGAGAGAGAATGCGTGGGAGAGAAAGTGTGTGTGAGTGTGTGCATGTGAGAGAGCATGTGTGAGACAGTGTGTTTGAGAGAGTGAGAGCATGTGTGAGAGTAAGTATGTGTGAGTGAGTGTGTATGACAGAGAGTATACATGAGGGAGAAGGAGAGAATGTGTGTGAGAGAGAATGTGAATGTGAGTCCATGTGAACGTGCATGTGAGAGTAAAAGTGTGTACAAGTGACAGTGTGTGTGACAGAGGGTGTAGGTGAGAGTGGGAGTACGTATGAGGGAAAAGGAGAGTGTGTGTGTATAGGTGTGTGCATGAGAGAGAGAGTGTGACAGAAGATGTGTGTGAGATTGACAGAGTGTGTGAGGAAGAGATTATGTGTGAGAGAGTGCATGTGACAGTAAGAGTGTGTACAAGTGACAGTGTGTGTGACAGAGGGTGCGGGTGAGAGTGGGAGCATGTGTGAGGGAGAAGGAGAGTGTGCGTGTGCGTGTGAGAGAGAGAGCATGTGTGTGTGAGAAGGCTGTACGAGAGTGTGTGTGTGTGAGGAACAGATTATGTATGTGAGAGAGAGAGCGAATGTGTGTGTAAGAGAGTGTGTATGAGTGTTTGTGAGAGAGAGTGTGTGAGTGAATGAGCATTTGTGAGAGAGAGTGTGTGCAAGAGTGAGAGTGTGTGTGAGACAGTGTGTGAGATAGAGAGAAATGTGTGTGAGAGAGACGGACAGCGCGTGTGTGGGAGAGATAGTGTGTGTGTGAGGGAGAGAGAGTATATGTGAGAGAGAGAGTGTGTGTGAGAGTGTGCGTATCAGAGGGAGAGAGTGTCTGTGTGAGGATGTGTGCTAGTGGGAGACAGTGTGTGTGAGTGACTGTGTATGTGAGAGAGAGTGTGTGTGGGAGAGTGTGCGTGAGAGAGTTTGTGCAAGAGAGAATCTGTGTGTGTGTATACATGTGTGCGTGTGCACGCACAAGTGTATGTGTTTCTTTTGCTGTTTTGTTCCTTTATAACCCCATCATTTCAGCTGTTTTGTTGTAAAAATTAGTGAAAAAATTAAAAATTATCCATCCATTGGCTTGCAAGCTTCTGATGGTTCCAATGAAGTACAGTTCTGGTGGTAGCTCCTCATGCTGGGCTCACTTTTCCAAATTTTGCTGTCTTCTCTTTCACCCTCCTTTACTCTTTCTCAAATATCTAATTTCCTGAGAGGTCTATTCCAGAAACGAGGCAGGTGGTTGGGGCAGGGGGATAGACTGGCTGGGCTGAGGATTCACCACTGGGAAGATCAAAGGGGAGTTGAAGCTGCCTAGGTTGAGCACTGGATATGGGGGGAGAAGGTGGTGTAGTGAGAATTTCACAGAATGAGTGATCCAGAATGACAGTCCTGAGAAAACAACAAATTCTCAAAATAACAGCGGTTCAGACACCATCCGTGGACAGAGAGCAAGCTCACATTTTGAGTCTGGATGACTCTGGATTCCAGCATTTTTTGTTTCCACTACAGATTCCAGTATCTGCAGTAATTTGCTCCTAAGGTCCTGAGAATATCAGCTTGAATCCCACTATGGTAGATGGTGAAATTTGAAGTCAATAACAAATTGAAATTGAAAACTGGTGAAATGGAGACCACGTAACCACTGATTGATAATTGTCGAAATCCTAAAGTTTCACTAATTCCCTTCAGAGAGGGGAACGTGCTCTCCTTACCTGGTCTGATCTGCATGGGACTCTCAAATGCAAGCAGTCATACAGCATAGAAACAGACCCTTTGATCCAACTTGTCCATGCCAACCAGGTTTCCCAAACTAAACAAGTCTCACTTGCCTGCATTTGGTCCTTATCCCTCTAAATATTTCCTTTTCATGTACCCAGCCAAATGACTTTTAAATGTTTTAGCTAATTCACCACCGTGTGGAAGCAGGCTATTCAGCTCATCCCAACCCTCTGAAGAGCAGCCCACCTCTTCGAGACCCAGCCCCCTACCCTACTCCATACCTCTGCAATTCCCATGGCTAATCCACCTAACCTGCACATCCCAGGACACAACGGGCAATTTAGCATAGCCAATCCACCCAACCGGCACATCTTTGAACTGTGGGAGGAAATCGGAGGAAACCCACACAGACACGGGGAGAATTTGCAAACTCCATACAGACAGTCACCCAAGGATGGAATCAAACTTGGGTTCCTGGTGCTGTGAGGCAGCAATTGCTAACCACTGAGCCACCTTTGCATTAGAACATAGAACATAGAACATAGAACATAACAGCGCAGTACAGGCCCTTCGGCCCTCGATGTTGCGCCGACCTGTGAAACCAATCTGAAGCCCATCTACCCTACACTATTCCATTATCATCCATATATTTATCCAATGACCATTTAAATGCCCTGAAAGTTGGCGAGTCTACAACTGCTGCAGGCAAGGTATTCCATGCCCTTACTACTTTCTGAGTAAAGAATCTACCTCTGACACCTGTCCTATATCTATCACCCCTCAATTTAAAGCTATGTCCCCTCATGCTAGCCATCACCATCCGAGGGAAAAAGCTCTCACTGTCCACCCTATCTAATCCTCTGATCATCTTGTATGTCTCTATTGAGTCACCTCTTAACCTTCTTCTCTCTAACGAAAACAGCCTCAAGTCCCTCAGCCTTTCCTCATAAGACCTTCCCTCCATACCAGGCAACATCCTGGTAAATCTCCTCTGCACCCTTTCCAATGCTTCCACATCCTTCCTATAATGCGGCGACCAGAACTGTACGCAATACTCCAAGTGCGGCCGCACCAGAGTTTTGTACAGCTGCAACATGACCTCACGGCTCCGAAACTCAATCCCTCTACCAATAAAACCTAACACACCGTACGCCTCCTTAACAACCCTATCAACCTGGGCGGCAACTTTCAGGGATCTATGCACATGGACACCGAGATCTCTCTGCTCGTCCACACTACCAAGAATCTTACCATTAGCCCTGTACTCTGTATTCCTGTTACTCCTTCCAAAGTGAATCACCTCACACTTTTCCGCATTAAACTCCATTTGCCACCTCTCGCCCAGCTCTGCAGCTTATCTATGTCCCTCTGTAACCTGCAACATCCTTCCGCACTATCCACAACTCCACCGACTTTAGTGTCATCCGCAAATTTACTAAGCCATCCTTCTACGCCCTCATCCAGGTCATTTATAAAAATGACAAACAGCAGTGGCCCCAAAACAGATCCTTGCGGTACACCACGAGCAACTGAACTCCAGGATGAACATTTCCTATCAACCACCACCTTCTGTCTTCTTACAGCTAGCCAATTTCTGATCCAAACTGCTAAATCACCCTCAATCCCATGCCTCCGAATTTTCTGCAATAGCCTGCCGTGGGGAACCTTATCAAACGCTTTACTGAAATCCATATACACCACATCAACCGCTTTACTCTCATCCACCTGTTTAGTCACCTTCTCAAAGAACTCAATAAGGTTTGTGAGGCACGATCTACCCTTCACAAAACCGTGTTGACTATCCCTAATTAAATTATTTCTTTCTAGATGATTATAAATCCTATCTCTTATAATCCTTTCCAACACTTTACCCACAACCGAAGTAAGGCTCACTGGTCTATAATGACCAGGGTTGTCTCTACTCCCCTTCTTGAACAAGGGGACAACATTTGCTATCCTCCAATCTTCAGGCACTATTCCTGTAGACAATGACGACAAAGATCAAAGCCAAAGGCTCTGCAATCTCCTCCCTAGCTTCCCAGAGAATCCTAGGATAGATCCCATCCGGCCCAGGGGACTTATTTATTCTCAGACTTTCCAGGATTGCTAACACCTCCTCCTTATGAACCTCAATCCCGTCTAGTCTAATAGCCTGTATCTCGGTATTCTCCTCGACAACATTGTCTTTTTCATGTGTGAATACTGATGAAAAATACTCATTTAGTGCCTCTCCTATATCTTCGGACTCCACGCACAACTTCCCACTACTGTCCTTGACTGGCCCTAATCTTACTCTAGTCATTCTTTTATTCCTGACATACCTATAGACTTTTAGCCCCAGCCAGTGATACCCAAATCCTATGATCATGCTTAAGGAAAAAAGCTGCTGGGCACTTTTGTATTTAGCGTCATGTGGTTTTCTGACTTTGGGTGAACTTTAGCAGTCACACAGCCAATAGAACAGGAAGTGACCCAGTCACTGCACTAATGCATGATGCACTCATCTGGTTCATTAATGGCTTTTAGGGAAGAAAGCCCATCTGGTCTTAATCGGTCTATTTGCGTGTGACTCACAGCAACATGAGAAATGGAGCAAAGCGCTCCTGAACTTCACTCAAGCGCAATAGTAGAGCTTTTGTGGCCATTTCTGGGCACCACAGTTTAGGAAGGGCTTTGAGAAGGTGAAGAAAGAATTCAAGAGGGCCCAGTTTTGAGGCACATCAGTGACATTGAGAGATTGGAGACACTGGGACTGTTCTACTCAGAGAATAAAAGGCTGAGAGAGAGAGAGAGTGAGAGACAAAGTGCTCAAAACCATAAGGGGCTGGAGGGAGGTAGAAACTGTTTCCATTGAGGAAATGAGGAAGAATGACAAAAACATAAGGAGCTGGACTAGGCCATTCAGCCCCTTGAGCCTGCTCCACTATTTAATGGCTGATCTCATTGAGTCATATAACATGGAAGTAGACCCTTCAGTCAAACCAGTCCATGCCAGCCATAATCCTAAACTAAATTAGTCCCACGAGCCTGCTCCTGACCTATATCCCTCCAAACCTTTCTTATTCATGTACTTATGTAAGTGTCTTTTAAAGCATTGTAACTGTACACGCATCCACCACTTCCTTGGGAAGGTCATTCCACGTGCGAACCACCCTCTGTGTAAAACTTTGCTCCTCATGACTTTTTTAAATTTCTCTCCTCTCACCTTAAACATGTGGCCCCTAGTCTTAATCCCCAATCCTGGGGAAAAAAAAATTACTATTAACTCTATCTATAGCCCTTATTATTTTATAAACCTCTATAAAATCATCTCTCAACCTCCTACACTCCAGTGAAAAAAGTCCTGGAGACCAGAACTGGACACAATATTCTAGAAAAGGTCTCAGCAACATCCTGTACAATCTTGGCCTCAACTCCACTGTCCTGCCCACGGTTTATAACTATTCAATGCTGTTACTGATTAAAAATCTGTCAACATCCTCCTTTAATCCAGTGTCCCCGTGTTCACCGCACTCTGGGTTAGCGAATTCCAGAAATTCAAAGTCATTGGTAAAAGAGGTGACAATATTTTTCATGGAGCAAGTGGATGGGATCTGGAATATACAGCTTGAGAGTGGCAGCTCAACTGGGGTTTTCATAAAGGAACTTGACAGTTTTCTGCAAAGGGCAAACAAGGAAGAAGGTGGGAGGGTGTCACTGAATGAGGTTGATGGAATTATCACTGTTCACCTTCTTTTCACTTCTCCAATGCAGTTACTTTCTTCCTTAAACAAGGAAATCAAGACAGCATACAGTTTGTGAGATGTGGTCTTACCAGTGCCCTGTATAATTGAACCATAACCTCCTAAGGGGGGTTAGAACTAGGGGCAGGAGTCAGTCATTCAGCCCCTCGAGTCTGGTCTGCCATTTGATACAATCATGGCTGATCTCAGCTCCTGGTCTCGACTCGACTTTCTTTCCCATTAGCTTTCTTGCCAATAGCTCATTACTGTTTAAAAGCCTTGCCTATCTTGGCCTTAAATTCACTCAGTGTCCTGGCATCCACTGCACTTTGGGGTAGTGAGTTCCACAGAATCACAATCCTTTGAGAGAAATAATTCTGCTTCATAAGATCATAAGACTAGGGATGGGCAATAAATGCTGGCCAGCCAGCAACGTCCACGTCCCCCAAATGCATTTAAAAAAACATATAGGAGCAGATTGGGTCATTCAGCCCATCAAGTCTGCCCTGCCATTCGATCATGGCTGATATGTTTCTCAATCTATTCTCCTGCCTTTCCCCACAACTTTTGATCCCCTCACTAATCAAGAACCCATCTAACTTTGTCTTAAAAACACTCAATTGCCTTCTGTAGTAATGAGTTCCACAGATTCACCACCCTGTGACTGAAGAAATTCCTCTTCATCTCAGTCCTAAAGGGTTGCCCCTTCACTCTGAGGCTGTGCCATCAGGTCCTAGTCTCTCCTGCTAGCGGAAACTTCTTCTCTGCTTTAACTGTCAATTCTTAGTTACTATGCTAAAATATACCGTGAAGGGACATTAGACACCCTTGCATGTGCGGGTAGGAAGAAATCTCAATCCCTCTCTCTCTCTGATTACTATAACCAAGTAAGACATCAGCAAAGGATACTGGAGAAACGCCTTTCAGCTGTCTGCAGGACGAAAAATCTCTGAACAACAACCCAACTGCCAAAGCCTGTGCTATAAGAAGCACCCACCTTAATGGTAACAGTGTTTCACAATCAATTCACCAGAGACAAGCCAAAGATGGATTTTTTTTTCAACCGTACATTTTAGATTCACCTCTCATTTCTATTCTGTACAGATATGGGCTGTGTTTCTGAAAAATGTTCTCTTACCACTTCAGTGATGTCATGTCACACCTCTGGAGGAAGTGGAACCTGAACCCAGGTCTTATGGCCCAGAGGAAGGGGCACAACCATAACAGCCAAAACTATTGCTATGCATTTTTTCTTCTCATGTAATAGTTGTGAATAAGCCCACTCCTTCTCTAGAAAGCCTGGTTAAATTGGTTCCTTTTATAACAAAGATATATTTTTCAATCGGGAAACGTTATCCACAAGGGACAGGATCCCTTTCAAATTAATTAAATTGTTGTGACCTACTGAGGAAGGGGTTCAGTAAAAAAGGGAAGCCAGGTCATTCCTCTTCCTCGCTTGGGGCATTCCATCTGGAATCAAAGTGAACTGAGAATCATTGGCCAGAGACTTGAGCAATAATGGTCAGATCTCTCTGCATCTCAGATTTCTACAATCTCTTAACATTTAGGTAATCTATGACTCTTTTATTCCTCCCACCAAAATTTCAACTTTCCCTCATCATATTCCATTCGCCCACTCCCTCAATCTTTCTACATCTTTTTGTCTCCTTTATGCTAGGTTCACTAGTCAGGTTCTTTTCTGTAATTATGTTGACAAATTTGGCAACCTATCTCAGATCCCCTCATCCAAGTCATCAATATCATTAAGCCATTTTTAAGCATTTGAGGCCCCAGCACTGATCCAGATACATACTATTGTACACATCCTACTGCATGTCAGACAAGATAATGACTGATACCTGAAACCAACCAGACATCCACAACGCAGGATACCCACGACTGTCACTGTGAAGCTGCACAGCCAATACATGATAACAGTATGATGATTAGATCCAATTAGGCATATGTCTGCTGAGGCATTACCTTAATGTTGAAAGATATTGCATCCTTGCACATACTTGTCAGAACAAATTTCTTGTTATTCAGAGGTAAAAATGGGAATGTTGTATTATTGCATAGCTCTCAGAAAGGCACAACATCATCGGACAGCAAGATGGTGTGTTAACATGTGATGCTCTTGTATAAGAAGTGTCCGTCTGTTCGGCTAATAGTTATCATTTAGTGACGTGGTCTGTCAGCAGTCAGTCAGTCTGTGAGTCAATCAGTTAACTACTTGCTAACTAAGTAGTAATCTAAGCATCCAATTCTGATTGTATACGCAAGTCAGGCAGGTCATATTGGTGTTAGGAGATAACAAGGTGTGGAGCTGGATGAACACAGCAGGCCAAGC
This sequence comes from Ginglymostoma cirratum, assembly GCA_024137785.1. Classification (NCBI taxonomy): domain Eukaryota; kingdom Metazoa; phylum Chordata; class Chondrichthyes; order Orectolobiformes; family Ginglymostomatidae; genus Ginglymostoma; species Ginglymostoma cirratum. The sequence continues at coordinate 1,224,394 of JAHRHZ010000155.1, read as the reverse complement.
AGCATCATAGGAGCAGGAAGGCTTGATTTCTGATGAAGGGTCTAAGCCCGAAACGTCAAGCCTTCCTGCTCCTGTGATGCTGCTTGGCCTGCTGTATTCACCCAGCTCCACACCTTGTTATCTCGGATTCTCTAGCATCTGCAGTACCTATTATCTCTCATATTGGTGTGCATAGTTTTTGTTAATATACTCCCAGATGGCTGACTCAATACAAAACCAAGCACACAATGGTCTATGTTACATGGACTAAGATACAAAAATCCACAAGCATGAAGCTTGAAGTACTGGGGGAATCATTCCATCCCCTTGGGCCTGAGATACAGGAAAGGCTGAAGGCCATTCCAGCCCTCTAGAGCCTGTTTTACAGGTACAGGCATATCTCCTTAAACCTTGTCAACACATGCCCAGACTTCTACAGTAATTTTTGCACTGAGTCAACACGTAAGGCTTAACAGTTCCTTGACTTACAAGACAAAGTGCAGTTTCTCATTTAGTTCCTACTTTCTGATCTCACCGATAGCGACACACCAACCTTTTAACAGTGAATATACAGAGGGAGCAGCACAGAAAGACAGCTTTCAATGCATTCAGCATTCAGAAAGACTGTGACAGCAGTTACTCCCCAAGCCAGCAATTGGACGTACACAAGGTAAAGAACATGCTGTTTGGAATTCACTTCCACAATTAATATCATCCTTTGTGGATAATGTGACTGAAGAAAACAGATTCCAATGATTGATGCCTTTGAACATTTCTATTTATGGTTAAGGTCTGAACACAAGGCTCAGGACTGTCTTTGAATGGGACACCTTCATAACTCAAGGGACAAGGGAACAGCAGAGACTGTCAGAGGGTCAATGCTGAAAGAGTGAGGCACTGTCGGGATGTCAGCGTGGAGGGAGAGCTACTCTGTCAGAGAATCAGTACTGAGGGAGCTCTGCACTGTTGGAGGGTCAGTACTGAGTGAGTGCCACATTGTCGGAGGGTCAGTACTGAGGGAGTTCCGCACTGTCAGATGGTCTGCTGAACAAGGTCTATGAGTTCTGTGATGTGATCATTTGGAAACAGGCTCACTCGGCCCTGCTGTGGTTGGTTCGTTCACCGAACTTGTTTGTTAAGTCGCAGACATTTCATTACCCTGCTGGGTAACATCATCAGTGAAGCCTCCGATGAAGCGCTGTTTGGTTTTCCTGCCTGTTATTTAAACTCTGGAGTCTCTTGGATTTGATGACCTTATTTCCGGTTTTCCTTCGCAGTGGTATATATAGGGTCTAGATCTATGTATTTGTTGATGGCCTTCTTGGAGGAGAACCAGGCCTCTAGGAATTCCCGTGCTTGTCTCTCTTTGGCCTGTCCTAGGATCCTGGTGTTGTCCCAATCAAACTGGTGGTTCTAAACCATGTGAATGGAGATGAGTGAGTATTGGTCATGTCTTTTTGGTGCTAGTTGGCGTTCATGTGCTCTTGTGGCCAATTTTCTTCCTGTCTGTCCAATGTAATGTTGGTCGCAGTCCTTGCATGGAATTTTGTATATTACATTGGATCTGTCTATAGTGGGTAAGGGGTCTTTGGTTCAAGTTAGCAGTTGGCGTAGGGTTGACGTGGGTTTGTGTGCTACTTTGATGCCCATTCGTTGTAAGAGTCTTGTGGTCAGTTCGGATATGTTCTTGATGCATGGTAGCATGATGAGTGTGTTGGGGCCTGCAGTATCTTCCTGTTGTTGTTCATGTGATAGGCATTGTCGGATCCAGTTGTCCGGGTATCCGTTATCCTTAAATATTTGATGGAGGTACTTTTCTTCCTTTTGGCGTAGTTCTGGGTTGTTACAGTGTTGTTGTTCATTTAAATAGTGTTTTCTCGCAACTTTGTCCTCTCAGCTGGATGTGAAATTTTCCACAATACCTTCCTTTTGGAGAAGCAATTCAAGAACCAGGCATTAAAAACTGTGGTGAGTATCGCATTGTTGGTCATGGTATCTTTCTATGTGTAAACTGGCTGCTAAACTTCTTCTGAACAAAACACTTTAAAACCATTCCAATAAATACACAGTGCTATTGATATTGTGAGGCAGCAACGGGCGGGCTATGAATGCAAGTCCTTGATTGTTTTACTTTCTTGAAGCCTTCTAACTCTCTGCAGAGTCCCGATCATCCTACAGAGAATCCAAGTGATCTGTGAGGACATTGTCTAAAAGTAGTTCTAATCTCTGGAGAGCTGTGGCACAAGATGTGGGTCTCATAAACTCCTTTTTCTTTCAGAGCCTGAGAGGCAGAAGTTGATGAAATATCTGGGAGTGGAGAATGATCAGGAAATCTTACTTCCTGCTGTCACAGATTTATCGTTAGTAGTCTTTTTAAAAGTAGGAACAAATCACTGCAGATATTGAGCTCTGATGAAGAGTCATCTGGACTCAAAACATTAGTGTGCTCTCTCTGCATGGATGCTGTCTGAGCCGCTGTGAGCTCCAGCAGTTGTTATTTTCAGTCTTTTAAAAAAATCATTCTGATTGAACTCTGATTGGGAACCAACTCAGCAGTGAGCCAGACAAACCTATACCGAGTGTGGTTCATTCAGCACCCCTGTGCTCACTGATCTACACCGGCTCCTGTCTATAAAACATCTCATCATGAATTCATTACCTTGTGTTCAAATCCCTCACTGATCTCTGTAACCTCCTCCAGCCCCGACACTCCTCCTTATCTCTGTAACCTTCTCCAGCCCCTACACTCCTCCTTATCTCTGTAACCTCCTCCAGCCCCTACACTCCTCCTTATCTCTGTAACCTTCTCCAGCCCCTATACCCCTCCCTATCTCCGTAACCTCCTCCAGCCCCTACACCCTTCCCTATCTCTGTAACCTTCTCCAGCCCCTATACCCCTCCCTATCTCTGTAACCTCCTCCAGCCCCTACACCCCTCCCTATCTC
>JAHRHZ010000155.1:1190764-1221460 GCA_024137785.1 Ginglymostoma cirratum | reverse complement strand
CCCTATCTCCGTAACCTCCTCCAGCCCCTACACCCCTCCCTATCTCTGTAACCTCCTCCAGCCCCTACACCCCTCCCTATTTCTGTAACCTCCTCCAGCCCCTCCACCCCTCCCTATCTATGTAACCTCCTCCAGCCCCTACACGCTTCCCTATCTCTGTAACCTCTTCCAGCCCCCTCAATTCTCTCTATCCATGTAACCTCCTCCAGCCCTTACATCCTTCCCTATTATTGTAACCTCTTCCAATCCCGTCCCCACGAGCCTCCTCGATTCCAAGCGATTGGGGCCCGTTCCTTTGTCGTCCTGCGGGCCCTGAGCTCTGGGATTCTCTCCCTGAAGCTCGGGCGCAGCCCAGGTGCAGAACTGAACGGACTCGGATGGGTTGGTTTCAGCGGTAGGTTCTAACGATCAAATTGCTGCATCCTTCCGAAGATTCAGAGAGTTTAAGCTGCATATCCCTGGTTCGCCTCCGCTTTATAGAAAACCACAGAAGAAACCTTTTCAGAGCGAGCTGTTTGAAAGGTCGCTTCAATTAGTGGCCCCTCGGCCCTTTTCCACTACTGCGCTGCAGACTTACCCCTTGGGGCATTCCTCTCACTGCATGTAAATAACCTGTGCTTCTCCCAGATCTGAGGAAGAGTCATAACCGGACTTGAAATGTTTTCTGAAGGGTCTAGACCCGAAACGTCAGCTTTCCGGCTCCTCTGATGCTGCTTGACCTGCTGTGTTCATCCAGCTCTCCACCTTGTTATTTCAGATTCTCCAGCATCTGCAGTTCCTACTATCTCTTCGAAACGTTAGCTCTGTTTCGCTCTCCATGATGTGGAAGTGCCGCTGTTGGATTGGGGTGGACAAGAAGAAGGAAGGACTGAGGCTCCGAAAGCTTGTGTTTTCAAATGAACCAGTTGGACTATAACCTGGTGTCGTGTGATTTCTGACCTTGTCCCTCTCCATGGATTCTGCCAGACCCGCTGAGTTTCTCGCGTTCTCTGTGCCTGATGCAACGCTTCTCCCATCAGTGGGAGTCGTGACCGTCGCTGTTCGGATGTGTGTACACATCCTGATGATTTTGTTTGGCGAGAGGTTCCTCTTGAGTTTTTAGTAGGATTTATTCCCTACGACATCACAGTGATGGCGTCGAGATATGCTCTCTCCGCACAATCCAAACCTGTCAGCATCTCAACAACCCCAAGGGGGTCATCCTTCAGCCTTCTGTTTTTTTTTTAAAAAAAACATTAAGTCCCCAGGACCTGATGGGATGTATACCAGAATGCGGAGGGAGACAAAGGAGAAAATCATACCAGCTATTCACATTGATCAGTATCGGACTGCATGTACAAGTGATTTGCCTATTCCACAAGATTACTAATGTCTTCCTGGAACCAGATTGATGTTCCATTTTCCAGCCACTAAATGTGCTGTTATCTACAAGTTTAGAAGCTATGTTCTTGCACCATGTTGCTGATGCAATCTGTCAGCAGACCTTCTTTGCCTCTGTTTTTGAAATCAGCACGGTTGGAAAAGTATGTGTTTAATGCTGGTTCCTATTCAATTTTAATAAAAAGGCAGTGAGAACATCTAAGAAATCTGTGTACCCAACACCTGCAGAGCTCAGGCTAAGAGGCTGTTTGCTCGAGTGTTTCATTGTGTCTGCTGGAGTAGGGTCAGTGCTTAGCTTGGGTTTCTGTCGGTCACCAATGCTGCATTGGAATCAACACAACATTGTGGAGTTTGGATTAGAGATGATCCCATAGACAATGAAAATCCAAACAGATTTCTCGCACACTGGGGATACAGAGATCCCATGGACAATGAGGGTACCAAGAATCCCATTGACACTGAGGATCCGAAAAGATTGCTCAGGCAATGAGAATCCAAGGAAAGTTCCTTTACAAGAATCTCTGGAATCTCTGTTAATATTACTAAATTCTGCTCCTTTGATGCCACCTGGCTTGATGTGTTCCTCCAGCTTCACACTGTTGTCTCTGACTCCAGTATCTGCAGTTCTTGCCATCTCTTATTATAACACCGTACTTGATGCTCAATAGATAAAAGGTCCTGCAGATGCTGGAGAATCCGAGATAACAAGCATGGGGCTGGATGAACACAGCAGGCCAAGCAGCATCATAGGAGCAGGAAAACTTGACGTTTTAGGCCTAGACCGTTCATCAGAAATGGGGGAGGGGAAGAGGGTTCTGAAATAAATAGGGAGAGAGGGGGAGGCGGATAGAGGATGGATGGAGGAGAGGATAGGTGGAGAGGAGGCAGACAAGTCGAAGAGGCGGGGATGGAGCCAGTAAAGGTGAGCGTAGGTGGGGGTGTAGGGAGGAGATAGATCAGTCCAGGGAGGACGGACAGGTCAAGGGGGCGGGATGATGTTAGTAAATAGGAGATGGGGGTGGGGCTTGAGGTGGGAGGAGGGGATAGGTGAGAGGAAAAACAGGTTAGGGAGGTGGGGATGAGCTGGGCTGGTTTTGGGATGCGATTGGGGGAGGGGAGATTTTGAAGCTTGTGAAATCCACATTGATACCATGATGCTCAATAACTTGGTGATATCTTCCAGTTCAGACCTAGAGCAATATTTTATGCTGACTTCAATATCAGTAATTAAATATATTGACTGTATCCATTAATGTTATCAGATTATCCATTCCCAACCATCTCCCTAATCCTGTTTAAAGATTGGACACAAAGTCAAAGACTCACATGTCTACAGTGCCTTTCAACCTCAGAGTATTCCAAAGATTCAAAGCTGATGACTCTCGCAGGGTAGTCACAATTCAGGAGTGACAGCAGCAAATCTGTGCAGCATGTTTGCACAAGCAGACCCTTAATTAAAAAGAATTGCTCTGATGAAGAGTCACTGGACCCAAAACAATAACTCTGTCTTCTTCACACATTAATGCCAGAACTTTGATTTTCTCTAACAATTTCAGTTCTTGTGATGTGAAAGAAAAACCTGTTCATGTCCGTGTGCTGGTTCAGAAATACTTTCAAATTGTCTCTGTCCTGCTGTGCACAGGATTTAATTTATTTTTCAACGTGATTTCTGAATAAGAGCGAGTTTTGCCCAAGTTGGGGTCTCAGATTCAACCCTACCTCAGTGTTATCTAAATCATAGATCATGGAAAGAAAGTACAAGAAGCACAGGAACACGAATTCCATGACAATTAAAAAATCCCCTGTGGCCGTTCCCCTCAATAATAAGTATACCGTTTTGGATACTGTTGTGGGGGAGCGACCTACCAGAGGAAGGCCGTAGCGGACAGGTCTCTGGCACTGAGCCTGGCCCTGTGGCACAGAAGGGAAGGGGGGAGAATAGGAGAGCAATTGTAGTGGGGATTCGATAGTAAGAGGCACAGACAGGTGGTTCTGTGGACGCGAACAAGGTGAATGGATGGTACGTTGCCACCCGGGTGCCAGGGTCCATGATGTCTTGTATCGTGTCTGCAAGATCCTTAAGGAGGAGGGTAAGCAACCAGTACCAATGACATAGGTAGAAAAAGGACAGAGAATGTGAAAAACGAGTACAGGGAGTTAGGTTGGAAGCTGAAGTCCAGGACAAACAGGGTAGTTATCTCTGGATTACTCCCAGTGCCACGTGATAACAAGGTAAGAAATAGGGAGACAGTTCAGCTAAACACTTGGCTACAGGGCTGGTGTAGGAGGGAGAGCTTCCATTTTGTGGATAATTGGAGCACATTCTGGGGAAGGTGGGGCCTGTACAGTAAGGACGGGTTGCACCTGAACTGGAAGGGCACAAATATCCTGGGAGGGAGGTTTGCTCGAGCTATACGGGATGGTTTAAACTAGATTGGCAGGGGTTGGGGAACCGGATTTGTAATTCAGAGGATGAGGTACTCAGCCCTCCAACAGACACAACAGGGAGTGAGGTTGTTAATAAAGAAATGCGGTTGATGGAGCGTAATTGTGATGGTTTGAGGTGTGTATACTTCAATGCTAGAAGTATCAGAAATAAGCATGGGTCAGTACTTGGAACTACGATGTTGTGGCTATTACAGAAATTTGGGTAACTCAGGGACAGGAATGGTTGATGGAAGTTCCAGGATTTCGATGCTTTAAAAGAAATAGGGACGGTGGAAAAAGAGGTGGGGGAGTGGCATTGCTAGTCAGGGCTAGTATAGCAGCTACTGAAAGGCAGTTCGAGAATGATATGTCTACAGAGTCAGTTTGGGTTGAGGTCCGGAACAAGAAAGGAGCAGTCACTTTGTTGGGGTATTTTACACACCCCCTAATAGTTGCAGAGAAGTGGAGGAGCGGATTAGGAGGCAGATACTGGAAAGGTGCAGAAGTCACAGGGTTGTTGTCATGGGTGACTTCAACTTTCCAAATATTGATTGGAAACATTTTAGTTGTAATAGTTTAGATGGAGTAGATTTTGTCCAGTGCATTCTGGAAGGATTCCCAATATGGTATGCAGATAGACCAACACAAGGAGAGGCCATTTTGGATTTGGTGCTTGGCAATGAACCGGGCCAAGTGTTAGACCTGTTGGTAGGAGAGCATATTGGCGGCAGCGATCATAACTCTGTTACTTTTACAATAGTCATGGAAAAGGATAGGTACATACAGCAGGGTAAGGTTTATAATTGGGGAAGGGTAATTACAATTCTGTTAGGCATGAACTGGGTAACATAAAATGGGAACAGATGCTGTCAGAGAACAGCACTATTGAAATGTGGAGATTGTTTAAGGAATGCATACTGTGTGTGCTTGATATGTTTGTGCCTAGCAGGCAGGGAAGATGCGGTCGAGTGAGGGAGCCTTGGTTCTCAAGAGAGGTCGAACAACTGGTTAAGAGGAAGAAGGATGCTTATGTAAGGTTTAGGAAACAAGGAATGGAAAAGGCTCGAGAGGGATACAAGTTATCCAGGAAGGAGCTGAAGAAAGGGCTTAGGTGAGCTATAAGGGGGCATGAAAAAGTCTTGGCAGATAGGATCAAGGAAAACTCTAAGGCTTTTTACATGTACGTGAGGAATGAGAGAATGACCAGAGAAAGGGTAGGGCCGATTAAGGATTGTAAAGGGAATTTGTGCATTGGAGCCTAAAGAGATAGGACATGTCCTTAATGAATACTTTTCATCGGTATTCACAACTGAGAGGGACCTAGCTGTACAGCAGGACAGTGTGAAACAGGCTGGTAGGCTAGAACAGGTCGCTGTTAGTAAGGAAGATATGCTAGGAATTTTGAGGAAGTTGAAGACAGATAAGTCCCCCAGGCCTGATGGGATTTATCCAAGGATTCTATGGGAAGCGAGGGAAGAGATTGCGGGGCCTTTGGCGATGATCTTTTTGTCCTCACTGTCCACGGGTACAATGCCAGAAGATTGGACAGAGGCAAACATCATTCCCTTGTTCAAAAAAGGAAATAAGGATAACCCTGGAAATTACAAGCCCGTTAGTCTTACGTCAGTGGTGGGCAAATTATTGGAAAGGGCTCTGAGTGATAGGATTTATGATCACTTGGAAAGGCACAGTTTGATTCGTGATTGTCAGCATGGATTTGTGAGGGGTAGATCATAGAGTATCGTGTCCAGTTCTAGTCGCCTCATTATAGGAAAGATGTGGAAGTGTTGGAAAAGCTGCAGAGGAGATTTACCAGGATGTTGCCTGGAATGGAGGGAAGGTCTTACGAGGAAAGGTTGAAAGAGCCAGGGCTTTTCTCTTTAGAACGACGAAGGATGAAAGGTGACTTGATAGAGGTGTACAAAATGATCAGAGGTATAGAGTGGACAGCCAGAGACTTTTTCCGAGGGTGGAGGTAGCTATTACGAGGGGGCATAGTTTTAAAGTGAGTGGAGGTAGATATAGGGGAGATGTCAGAGGTAGGTTCTTTACTCAGAGCGTGGTTGGGGCATGGAATGCATTGCCGGAGAGGGTAGTGGAGTCGGCCTCATTAGGGACATTTAAGTGGCTATTACATAGGCATATGGATGATAGTATAAGGTCAGGGTGGAGGTTAGGTAGACCTTAGGATTAGGGTAAAAGTTTGGCACAGCATCGTGGGCCGAAGGGCCTGTACTGTGCTGTACTGTTCTATGTTCTTAACTGAACGTTGTAATCTTTCATTTCTGACATTATCCTTGCAAATGCACTTTCTCTCGTGAGACTATGATTTCTACTTGAGCTGACACTTCATGTTATATGTATCTACAAGGATCCATTGTCTGTGTGTTAGAATTCACAGACAAACCCACAATATTTCCTGCAGGAAAGCATGCAAACCTAATCTGCACCTTCAACACAGCATGCAATGGAACTGTACCTACCTTAACCTGGGACAGTACCACTGCCTTATGTAGATCAGTCTCAAGCAATGTAACTCCGCATGATGTCATTCTGATCTATACTTCTGTTCTGAGCCTGACACAATCACTCAGACACCAGGGACAAAATCTCACCTGCAGAGTGAGTTATCCAACTGTTTCTTCAGAGCAGACCCTCGTACTGACAGTGCAATGTAAGTATGGCTATCCTTCATTTAACATTAGCTGGAATCATTTATGTTGTGCACGCGAGATCCCACACAGCACTATGGTGAGAGCAGAAAATTTTTTATTGATTAAATTGTTCAGATAGAACTTGCCATTCAATAACATCATAGAAACACCGACAAGTAGAGCAGACGGAGTTTCAAATAACGCGGTGTAGAGCGGGATGAACACAGCAGGCCAGGCAGCACCAGAGGAGCAGGAAGGCTGACATTTCGGGCCCAGAGCCTTCTCCAGAAATGGGGGAGGGGAAGGGGGTTCTGAAATAAATAGGGAGAGAGGGGGAGGCGGATAGAGGATGGATAGAGGAGAGGATAGGTGGAGAGGAGGCAGACAAGTCGAAGAGGCGGGGATGGAGCCAGTAAAGGTGAGTGTAGGTGGCGGGGTAGGGAGGAGATAGGTCAGTCCAGGGAGGACAGACAGGTAAAGGGGGCGGGATGATGTTAGTAGATAGGAGATGGGGGTGGGGCTTGAGGTGGGAGGAAGGACAGGTCAGGGAGGTGGAGATGAGCTGGGCTGGTTTTGGGATGCGGTTGAGGGAGGGGAGATTTTGAAGCTTGTGAAGTCCACATTGAAACCATTGGGCTGCAGGGTTCCCAAGCGGAATATGAGTTGCTGTTCCTGCAACCTTCGGGTGGCATTGTTGTGGCACTGCAGGAGGCCCAGGATGGCCATGTCGTCTGAGGAATGGGAGGGGGAGTTGAAATGGTTCGGGGGGGGGGGGGGGTGCAGTTGTTTAGTACGAACCGAGCGTAGGTGTTCTGCATTCACTCGGTTCGCACTAAATAACTGCACCTCCCAGTTGCAGTATCCCCTCCTCCCACCTCAAGCCCCGCCCCCATCTCCTACCTACTAACCTCATCCAGCCCCCTTGACCTGTCTGTCCTCCCTGGACTGACCTATCTCCTCCCTAACTCCCCACCTACACTAACCTTTACTGGCTCCATCCCCGCCTCTTTGACCTGTCTGTCTCCTCTCCACCTATCTTCTCCTCTATCCATCTTCTATCCGCCTCCCCCTCTCTCCCTATTTATTTCAGAATCCCCATCCCCTCCCCCATTTTTGAAGAAGGGTTTAGGCCCGAAACGTCATCCTCCCTGCTCCTATGATGCTGCTTGGCCTGCTGTGTTCATCCAGCTGTATACCGTGTTATCTCAGATTCTCCAGCATCTGCGTTCCTACTATCTCTCAGACAGGATTTCAGTTTCATATATTGTATGTAAGTCATCATCATCACTTCAGCACCGACCCTCCAACAAGTGTGGCACTCCCTCAGTACTGACCCTCTGACAGTGCGGCACTCTGTCAGTGCTGACCCTCCGACAGTGCCACATTCTCTCAGTGCTGACTCTCCTACAGTGCATCAGTCCCTCAGTACTGACCCTCTGACAGTGCACACTCCTTCAGTACTGACCCTTCAGCAATACGGCACCCTCATTGTATTGAAATGAAGTGCCTGCTTTTGGTTACATGGTTATGGTAGATGCAACTTCATTGATATTGCACCTTTCACTATCTCAGGGTCTCTCAAGGTGCTTCACAGACAATGTGTGTTAAATGATCTTTATTTGTTTATCAAATCACCATGGAATCTTCAACTGATGGGAATTCTGCAGTGATAATCTGCTCTGTCAAGAGCTTCCCAGCTTCTAAGATGTGGAGACATCTTAATGTCATAACAAACAGAACAAGTTCCAACAATGAGCTGTGGTTGGAGATTCCTCACGTTACATACAGGGAGACTGCAGACTGTCAGTATGTGGCAGAGAATTAACATGGAGCAGCAGAGGGCTCCATAACCATCACTGGGGAACGTGAGTATACACAGACCTTAATATCTTTTTAACAGTGAACAAATTGGCATCTATAAGAAATGCAGGTTTTACAAAGGTACATTTGCTGTAATAATGTCAATAACCGAAGTTTTGACTGATTGAGGTGTAACCAGCAGTTACATATCCACACTCAGATACACATAGACACACACATTTATTCACACAATTGCACACATAGATGAACACACTCACGCACACACACCAACATTCACTGAAAAAACACTCACATTACAGTGTCATGACTTCATTTGGATGAATGCATTGATAATCGTATCATACTATTCTACACAGTGTCACAATATATATAATTGCATAGATTCGCAACAAGATCAGTAAAGTGACAAATTTGCCCAACTGACTGAGAAAGGTAACTTATACCAGGTTTTATCATTTACAGAAAATAACTCTACTTTTTGTAACACGCAACTTTAACAGAAGCAGAGAAAATATTGGATTTCTAATCTACTCAATGTGACTTAAAAACAAAATCTTCAAACCTACCTAACGTCGTTGTTCTTTTTTGTAAATCTACAATCGTGAGTAGAGTGGGTTCTTTATTGATCACATATTTGTAGTGAGATATGACTTTTGTTTAAACTTCCAAAAATATAAAAATACAGGTACTGAGCTATACCGGAGCAGTGTTTTTAGACGGTGCTGTTTTCTGGATCTGTAGATTGTTAGGGTGCAAAGATGGCCATTAGTAGAGTGATGTGCTCTTCCTATCGGATTTGGGATATTAGGGAGTTTCCATGTCACTGATGATCATGTCTGCAAGAAATGTGTTTAGTTGCAGATTCAATTCGATCACATGGATTGGTTGGAGTGGCAGATAAAGGCAATGAGGAGTTTACAGGAGCAAAGGGCTGTGATGGATGGCTGTTGCAGGGAGGGAATTGAACCGAAGATAATTCTGTTAGTTTTAAAACAGTGATGAGAAAGGATAGGCTGGATCTAAAAGTTAAAGTTTTAAATTGGACGAAGGTCAATTTTGACGGTATCAGGCAAGAACTTTCAAAAGTTGATTAGGAGCAGATGTTTGCAGGTAAAGGGATGGCTGGAAAATGGTAAGCCTTCAGAAATGAGATAACAAGAGTCCAGACACAGTATGTTCCTGTCAGGGTGAAGGGCATGGCTGGTACGTGTAGGGAAGGCTGGATGACTAGAGAAATTAAGGTTTCGGTTAAGAATAAAGTATAAGTCAGCAGAGATCAAGTGAATCCCTAGAAGAGTAAAAAGGCAGTAGGAGTACACTTAAGAGGGAAATCAGGAGGGCAAAAAGGGGACATGAGGTAGCTTCGGCAAATAGAGTTAGGGAGAATCCAAAGGGATTCTACAAATACATCAGGGACAAAAGGGTAACTAGGGAGAGAATAGGGACCCTTAAAGATCAGCAAGGCTGCCTGTGTGTTGAACCGCAGGAGATGGGGAGGATACAAAACGAACATTTTGCATTAGTGTTTACTGTGGAGAAGGATATGGAAGATAGGGAACGTGGGGGAAAAAAGTTGCAGCATCTTGAAAAATATCCATATTATGGAGGAGGAGGTGCTGAATGTCTTAAAATGCATAAAGGTGAATAAATCCCTGGACCTGATCAGGTGTACCCCAGAACTCTAGGGAGGGTGAGCAGTCCCAGAGGTCGTTGTATACATTCGTAAATACAACTTAGGCAGAAAGTGTGACAAGCACCTGAACAGGGAGTTCAGCGAGTTAGGTAGGAAGTTGAAAAGCAGGAATTGGGATTACTCCCTGTGTCACATGCTAATGAGACTAGAAATAGGAAGGTAGTACAACTGAATACGTGACTTGGGAGCTGATGTAGGAGAGATGGCTTTAGCTATGTGGATCATTGGGATGTCTTCCAGGGCAAATGGACCTCTATAAAAAGGACAGGTTTTATCTAAATTGGATGGACACCAATATCCTGACAGGGAGGTTTGATAGTGCCTCTCTGGAGGGTTTAAACTAGTGTGGCAGGGGATAAAAACCACGGCAGTAGGTAAGCACGTGAAATGACTAGGGCGTTAAGAGATTACAGCCAGTGAGGCTAAGAGGAAGAACAGACTAGAGAGTTAGTCAGACCAGCAGTCTGAAGTGCAGTTGTTTTAATGCAAGGATCATGACAGGTAAGGCTAATGAACTTAGAACTTGGATTAGTTATAAACCTATGATGTTGTAGTTTTTACAGAGACTTGATTGCGACAGGGGCAAGACTGGCAGCTCAATGTTCCAGGATTTAGGTGTTTCATGCAAAATAGAGAGGTATGTAGGAGAGTAGGGAAGTTGCTGATTCAAGAGAATATCACCACTGGACTGAGGGGGGACACCTTTGGAGGGTTCATCCTGTGATGCCATATGGGTAGAACTCAGGAATAGAAAGGATGCAATCACTCTGATAGGATTGTACAACATGCCTCCCAGCAGCCAGTGGGTGATAGAGGAACAAATATGTGGACAGATTATGGAAAACTGTAATAACAACACGGTTATGTACTGAGCGATTTTAACTTTCCCTATAATGACTGGCACTCAGTGTCTGTGGCTTGGGTGGGGGTGAGGGGTGGGGTGAGGTGGTGGATTTGTTAGGTGTGCCCAGGTGGGTTTCTTGAAGTAAGATGTAAATAGTCCAACTAGGGAAGGGGGGATATTAGACCTGATACTGGGAAATGAGCCTGGCCAGGTGATCGAAAGTTCAGTGAGAGAGCATTTCGGGATCATAATTCTGTAAATTTTATGTAACGTACAGATAAGGATAAGAGTAGTCCTGTTTCGTGAAAATACTAAATTGGAAGAAGGCTAACTATGACAATATTAGGCAGGAATTGAAGAAATTAGAATGTCTTGGGAGATGCACACAATATGCAGCCAAGCACAAAAGGACACATTCAAACAGACAATACATGGAAGCACGCTCACGCATACAGAGGAACACATGAGACACAGAACCACAGAGAAAAGGAGATGGACAAACAGATAACATAGACACACACAGGGAAACAAGCTCTCATACATACAGACAAACACATGATACACAGCACACAGACAGAAATATACAGATACAGAGACACAAACAATAGACAGATCTTCACAGAAACCCTCAACAAATACACTAATATATGAAGACTTTTTCCAGTGCCATCTCTATTAATCAAGTTGCTCCTCAGCCTGTCATTGTCCAATTCGACTTGACTGCAGATCAGAGGGAGTCATAGGCAAGGTCAGAACAAGGTCATGTGCACCTGAACACCATTGTAAAACTATTCATTCACTGGCTTGTTCTTCCAGGTCAAGTTTCTGGTGAATGGAAAACAGGATTGTTTGGAGCTGGAATCACTGAGTGTCAGACTGAGTGCATTCCTCATCTTCAGCTGTGTGAGAAAGCAAGTGCAAGGGTTTTATTAATTGTTTCTCATCATTCTCACTTAGCTCAAACGTCTTTCCTTCAAGAAGGAGTGGTCATTCAAAACCTCCCGATTCGAGTTATTGGGAATTAAATAACCACAACTTATATAGGAAATGCACCAGCCAATTTATGGATAGCAAGCTTCACAAATGTCAACATGACATCAGTTGGATGATCTGTTGTTGGTCATGTTGGGATTTGGGCTCAGGATATTAGGGAGAACTTCCATCTTGCCTTCTTCCAAGACTGGCTGTGGGAGAATTTGCACACACCAGAGAGGTACTTGGTTTACAGTTTCATCAGACATTCAATACTGACACGTGGGAGTGTAATCAATGTTGTGAGACTCTGAAAGTTGCTTTAGGATAGCTACCTGTAACTTAGGGTGTACCACGGGGATAAGTGCTGGGGCCACCGCTATTTACAATATATCAATGACTTGGATGAAGAAAGGAAATGTACATTGGGTAAGTTTGCAGATGATGCAAAAATAGTCGGGAAAGCAAGTGGTGAGCATGACACTAAGAGTCTGCGTGGGATACAGATAGGTTAGGATGGTGGGCAAATTCCTGACAGATGGAATATAATGTGGGGAAATGCGAAATTGTGCATTTTAGCAGGAAAATTAGAGGAATTGAAATGTTTTTAAATGGAGAGAGAGTGCAGAAAGCTACAGCACAGAGAGATTTGTAGTCCTCATCCATGAAGTAATCTAAGGAAAGAGGTAATGGCAGAGAAGGTTCACTCAGCTGATCTAGGATATGGAGGGACTGTTTTATGAGGAGAGGTTGAGTAGCTTGGGTCTGTACTTGCTGGAATATAGAAAAATGAGAGGAGACGTTATCAAAACATTCAAGATTCTTAGGGGACATGACAGGGTAGGTGCAGGAAGGTTGTTTCCCCTTGTGGGAGAGTCTAGGACCAGAGGGGCGTAATCTCAAAGTAAGGTGTCACACATTTAAGATAGATATGAAGAGGAATTTCCTCCCTCAGAAGGGAGTATATCTGTGGAATGCTTTATTGCAGAGGGAAATCGAGGCTTGGTAATTAAGTATATCCAAGGCTGAGGTACACAGGTTTTTAATCAGTAAGGAGATTCAAGGATTTTGGGGAAAAGGCAGGAAAGTGGAGTTCTGGGTTAGCAGATCAGCCACGGTCTCATTGAATGGTGCAGCAGACCAGGGTTCTGTGTATGGAAATGTATAAACAGAATCAGAATGAGAGATGCGTACTCGAGGAGAAGGGAGAACAAGAGAATGGTTTGAGACTCCAATTTTCTTCAGTAAAAACCACAGAACATCTCTCTTTTGGTATTCCGCTTCACAGCTCCTACAGTGAATGATCAGCAACTTCTTGTCACAGCTTTCCAGTGCTAGTGCAATCCCATGTCTGTAAGCTTTTGGTCACAGGAACTGACTGAGCAAATTATTCCCCTTCAGTTATTCGTGATGAGAGACTACTGATGGTTGTTGACCAGGTTGTTCATGTAAAACCCAAAACATAATGCCTAGGCGGATGTGATTCTGCAATTGGAGACAGCACTTGCTGAACATTCCAGAGTGTGCCAATAACAAATTAAAAATAATCAAACAAACTGCTTCATTTACACCTGCTGGAAGTGACACATCTCCATACAACGGAGGCCCTCGTTGCAAAAAAAAATCATGCCTTGAGCTTTTTCTTAAAATGCCTTGAGCCCAAATTACCGGGGAACTGAAGAAGCTGCTAACCAATCAATACCCTTTTCTCCTGTAGTATAAATTGTTGTGATCATTATATTTCATATGTATATCATGAAAGTAACAGAGGAAGGCAGGGAAAGAGACTGTTTGTAGAACTGGGGGATTTTCTGCAGTACAGACTATGATATGAAATATAAACATTATAGCATCAACACTGGCTGGAGGGCATTATTACACAGTGACGTCTACATGGATGTTTCCAATGTAATTGTAAACTGGAAACCCTGATAGAAAATGTTGATTGCAGATGTGAGATTTTCAACATATTGTTGTCGGATGGAGCAACGAGAGAAAGAGCTAAATCTGCAATAAATTACTGTTTAAGATTTGAAGTCTTTGAAAGGAGAATCAATTCTACTCTAATAGCTGACTCGATACATGGAACTGCATGGTGTAGAATCGAGTACAGAGATAGCACTCCAAGATCCTGGTTCTGGTCAGAGTCGGGTTTAAAGGTTTTACCCAAATCCCTGGATTAGAGCTAAAGAAAATCAATAACTCCCCTCCTCTTAATCTGTAACTGCTCACTTTCTCTGTTAATCATTGTCGGACAGAATTGAGTTTGAGTCGTACTCCTCAAGAATTGAACACACCCTTTGACTGGCAGTCAAATCAGAGGAGGAGGCCATTCAACTCCTTGAATCTGATACATAGGAACAGGAGGAAGCCATTCAGTCCCGTCCTCCAGCCTGTTACACAGGAACAACAGGAGACTATTCAGACATTTAAGCCTGTTACAGAAATAGATTCAGACTGTTGAACATGTTATACAGGAACAAAATAGGCAAAGTGACCAACCCTTCTTAAATACAGGACACTTTGATCATTGGATCAGGGCAAGAGGGTGCTGGAGATTCACTGAATGGATGGTTGACCTACGAGCATGAGAGATGGGGGGGATTTGGTTTTTGGTGTTCAAAAAAGCGTAAGATGAGGTGCAGAGGCAGGCCATTCAGCCTACATTCAGCCAATTAATTGTTTAAATGTAGTTTCTCTTCCATGATACCATGCTGACTCTTTGTGACCACTTTGAATGTTTCAAATTGTTCAGCTCTAGCCTCCTGAATGACTGATAGAAACCCCATCCTCGTAAAAGACTTTAATCTAAACAGCTTTCAGTTTCCTGTCTTCAGCTTCCCTCCCTTCTTGAATACAGGGGTTATATATGTTACTTTCCAGGCAGGTGGAACTAGACCCAAACCTCATTTGCGATCCAAGATGGCAGCGGAGTAGGGCACTTTACCTGGAGCTCACCTGCTTGTCCATTCCTTTCTCTCTTTTTCTCTTTCTTCTTTTGGTGCTTTTTCACAGCCTCAGCGTGGGCCTGTTGGGGTGTCTGTGGGGGTGTCACGGCCCAGTGGTGTCTTGGCCTGGTCACTCGGCGGCACGTAGTGGTGCCTCAGCCCGGTCACTCAGTGGCACATGGTGGTATCTTGGCCCGATCACTTGGTGGCACAAGGCAGTGTCCTGGCCTGGTCACTTGGTGGCACATGGTGGTGTCTTGGCCTGGTCATTCGATAGCAAATGTAGCGTCTCAGCCTGGTTTCTCGGTAGCACGTGGCGGCGTCTTGGCCCAGTCTCTCGGTGGCTCTTCGTAGTGTCTCAGTATGGTATCATAGTGGCACATGGCAGTGTCTTGGCCCGGTCTCTTGGTGGCTTGTGGTGGTGTCTCAGACCAGTCTCTTGCTGGCTCGCGTCAGCATCTCGGCATGGTCTCTCGGTGGCACATGGCAGTGTCTTGGCCCGGTCTCTCAGGGCCTTGTGGTGGTTCTCAGACTGGTCTCTCAGCGGCACATGGTGCTGTCTCAGCTTGGCATGGTGTGGTGGTCTCTCAGTGTGCGTGTGAGTCCTGCTTGGGTACATTCTGGAGGCACCAGGAGAGATCTGGAGGTTGCAGCTTCAACAGCAACGTCAGCGATGGCATCGTGGCCCAATGCGAGAAGAGCAACGCGTTGAGCGAGGTCCCCTAGCATCTGTGGTGGCATCAGGAACAGGCAGCTGACATCTCCCAGGGAGCAAGATAATCAGAGGTCTCATCAAACACTGCTGGATTTTTAATTCCTTTATTTTTCTAGTTTAAATGAAGGACTTTAATGATAACTATTACCTTGTTTCATTATTTTCTATTAATTCCATGAAGGTAATGCTCCACTTTTTAACTCTGTTTCTCTTACTACTTTGTACCTAAGTTTTTTGCGCCATGTGTGGTTATACACTTTTCTTTGGGGTCCTGTACCTAAGTACTTGAGTACACGTGACAATAAAATCTAAATCTAACCTCTAGAACATAGTAGATTTTGGAAATTATCACCATTACGTCGCTACCTCATTCATCATCTGCTTAAAGACCCTGGAAAAAGGTCCATCAGGAGCCGGAAATTTATAGACCCACAGCTCCATCAGTGTTTCCACTGTTCACCTGGGGATCTCTGTCAGGGATCGAGTTCCCAATGGAGCTGTTGTTCCGGGAGTCTGGGTGGTTAGGGGCTTGATTTTGGGTCTACTGTCTTGAGGCAGGCAGCTGCTGCTGGTCTTTCTTGCTACCATCTCATTCCAGTCTGTCATCCGCACTCTTTGCCTCCTCCCTCCTAACCAAACCCCTAGACACATCAGGGAGGCATTTCCAATTCTTTGGGCTTTCATTTTCACCAACAGTCTCTCTTGTGGATCCAAATTCAGTGGCTTCTGGAAATCCATCATTGTAAAACTCATCCTTTATCATCCATATTAGTAATGCTGCTCCAAACACTCAATCATATTCATTGAATAAGACTTACCTTTTACAAATTCATGCTGGTCATCTCAGAACTGTCCAAAGTTCTTAGTCACTCAGTCCCCAATAATTGATTCTTGTCATGTCTTCAGAGAAGTGTTTGTGACTAGGTTAATCATTTCAAAGTGATCCCTCTGTACTCTTAAACCAAGCGTGTATGTTCAGGAAACAACAGGGCTAACAACTTAAGGACACATTGGGCATTAATGCAGAAGCCAGATAAGAAAAATCAGGTGATTGGATGACAATAAGTCATAGACTGAGGGAGGTTTGATGAAAGCCAGAGAAGAAGATTAGCAATTTCAACAATGGCTAGGGGTGACCCACTCATAGCTAGACCATACTTTTAAATCTTGCAGTGACGTTGGTCATTTTCCTCCTTCAATGTGGCAATCCTTGAATAAAGATCAGTTTGAAGATCATGATTAAGCCACCCACAATTTCCTCATTGTTTCCTCACTGCAGGCTGGGCTTTGCAGCATCAGATCCAGAATAGTTTCTAAGCTTCTTTCCTCTTATTTTCTCCACCTTTATTCACACTTACACTGAATCTGTTCAGCTCCCAGTTCTGAAATATTTCAAGTTTCCCTCAAATGACAGCAGAGCTCACTTCCCCGGAAGGAAATGGTTCATTCTTAACGATCAAAGACCAATTGGCCTCACCACCCCATCCAGCAGGTAACATGTTGCCAACTCTAGTTGGCTTCATTCCTGGTGCCACACATCTTTTGACTTTTGCACCTTGAACTTCATATTGACCCCTTCCAACTCCAAGCGCTCCTTTACCTATTGGTCATTGAGCCCGACTGGCCTCAGGACCCTAGGCCATGTCCACCACAACTGGACATTTCTTGCCTGCCAATCAATGCCAACATTTCCAGTTATCGGCATGATGATAACTGAGGGAGAGTAGATGGAGGGTCATATTAGTTTACTGAATCTGTATTTGGGATTTGGTTGACCCCATTCGGAGTTTGCTGAAGAAATCCATCTCGCCAACGGCGCCAATGGGCCATTCCTGGACGGTTGGCAATGGGGATGGGCGGGAAAGTTTGAATCTAGCGCGAGCACTGGCGGTTGAGCGCACGCATGGGAAGCCAACTGCGGCGACTCGCCCCGCCCCCTTAAATGTGGCCCGTCCTTGAACGCTGGCCCCGCCCACCACGCAAGGTGGTTGGGGTTTTTCCCGAGCGAGAGAGAGGGACCTGAGGGGGAGAGAAATGGTCGTGTATGTGGGTGGGGAGTGAGGATGTGAAGGGGACATGAGGGAGAGATGGGGATGTGAGAGAGGGATGAGAATGTGATGGAGGGAGATGGGGATGTGTGCGATGGGGACGAAGGACGCGAGGGTGGGGGCAGGATATGAGGGTGGAGGAGGTGAGGGAGGGGGATGCGAGGGTGGTGGAGGATGTGAGAGAGAGAGAGACAGATGCGAGGGTGGGAGGGAGATGCCAGGGTAGGTGGAAGGGGATGTGAGGGTAGGTGGAAAATGGTGAGGGTGGGGGATGTGAAGGTGAGGGAGGGGGATGTGAGGGTGGGTGGAAGGGGTGAGGGGGGAAGGATGTGAGGGTGAGGGAGGGAGACATGAGGGTGGGAGGTAGATGTGAGGGTGGGTTGAGGAGGTGACGGGGGGTTACTATGAGGAAAGGGAATGTGAGGGGCAGTGACATTTGGCAACGTGGAAGTGTAAGGTGAGGCTGAGGTGTAGGAGAAGGGACTTAGGGTGTGGGAGATAAGGGAGAAGAGACCTAAGGGAACACCAGAGAGCAGGAAGGAGGAGGGTACTATGGGGCAGGTGCTGGTGAGGAGGGGGCTGAAAGGGAGGGTGCTGTGTAGCGTATTGGGTGGGGCTGAGGAGAAAGGTGAAAGGAGTTGGGAAGGGTAGGCTTTGTGAGGGATGGGTTTGTGAGGGGTAGGTGTCTGTGAGGGTTGGAGGTGACACATTTCCTTTTTTAAAACAGAAGCATCATAGAAGAGAGATAACAAGGTGTGGAGCTGGATGAACACAGCAGGCCAAGCAGCATCATAGGAGCAGGAAAGCTTGATGTTTCGGGCCTAGACCCTTCATCAGAAAGACCCATCATTGAGCCCTGCCGAGTCTTCACCATCCTCCCAGACCTCCCCCTTATTGAGGACGAACAGTCAGTCCTCAGTAAAGGGCTCACCTTTGTCCCCCTCCACCCACATATCAACGAATACCGCTCACGCTTGGATATTGAGCAGTTTTTCCGCCGCCTCCGCCTCCACGCTTACTTCTTCAACCGCGAATCTAACCCTCCCTCTACTGACCCCTTCTCCCGCCTCCAACACAAGCCCTCCTCCTGGACACCACCCCAAGGCCTCCTACCCTCCCTCGATCTCTTCATCTCCAACTGCCGTCGAGACATCAATTTCCTGCTCCGATGATGCTGCTTGGCCTGCTGTGTTCATCCAGCCCCACCCCTTGTTATCTCGGATTCTCCAGCATCTGCAGTACCTTTTATCTCAGCATCATAGAAGAGGTAACTGTACCCTGCTGTATTCTCCATGGCAAGATTTCAACCAGAGTTCACTTACCAACTAATCTGAGTAAACACTGATGTTAGTGTAGAAAAGGTCCTCATTTCTGTCGGGGTTCCCATGTCCAGCATCTCCTCCCACTGGACCCTCAAAGACATCCTGGGGAGCTGGTGTTTCCCCATCTTCAGTTGTGTCCCTTGTTGTGTTCTGAGGGTCAGTACCCACCATGTTCTGTGAATCATGCAGAAAAATGGAAACAGAAGATGTTCTCCCATCATTTATCACACACATAGGCTTAAATTACCGCATAGCCTTGGAAGAGTCAATTGTGGTTCTGTGGGTTTAACCTTGTTTCTCTGACATTTTAGGCAAAAAGTTATGAGCTCATTGTTCAGAGAGATTGAATGTCCAAAATGCTTCTCAGCCACTGAAGGGCTTTATTGAACTGTAGTCATTGATTTAATTAGGAAACACAGCAGCCAATTTGCACACAGCAAATCTCCCAACAGCAGCGTTGGAATAACTCACATCATTACATTTGTAATACTGCTTTGGTTGAGAGAGATAGGCTTCTGGTCAGAGGAGAACTGCTCACTGCTTCTCTTCCAAATAGTAGCCATGGGATCTTTAACACCCTGGAGAGGACAGACTGTAGTTTAATGTATCATCTGAAAGATAGCACCTCCATCAGTGTGGCGTTCCATCAAGAAATGGAAACAGAACATATTCTGGCAAGTTACTGGCACTTTTGGGTTAAATTATTGCACAGCCTCGTGAGTGTCATTCACAGTTTAGTGGATTTGACCTTCTTCATCTATCTCTTTGCATACACTCATCTCTATCTCTCTGTATGCCTGTCTAACTCCTAGTCTCTATCCTTTCTCACCTCGAAGTTAGGATGCCATTGTTTGTCTCTGAGAATGAGATTCAAACTCCATTCTTTCCTCACATGGGAGGCCCCAAACAGCTTCAAAGCCAGCACCTTTCTGAAAGGTTCTCATTGTATAATAGAACGTGCCACAGCAGTTTGTGCATAGAAAAGTCCCACAAACAATAAGGTGATAAACAGTTGACATGAACCAATTTTTAAACTTGTTGTTAAACAGAAAGACAACAGAAATTTCTGGAGAAACTCAACAGGTGTGGCAGCATCTGAAAGCAGTTTATGTTTTCAGTCCAGCCACCTCTTCAGAATAGCAACACTCCCTCAGTACTGAACACCTGACAGCATGGCACTCCCTCGGTACTGGACATCTGATGAATGCGATGTAGGTGCTGGAAACAGGATGCTGGGAGAACATAGCAAGCCAGGCAGCATCTGGAGGAAAGGAGATGTCAACCATAAGACATAGGAACAGAAATTAGGCCATTCACCCCATCAAGTCTGCTCTGCCATTCAACCATGGCTGATAAGTTTCTCAACCCCATTCTCCTGCTTTCTCTCTGTAACCCTTAATCTCCTTGACAATCAAGAATGTATCTATCTTCGTCTTAAATATACTCAATGATTCCTCCACAGCTTTCTGTGGCAGTCAGTTCCATAGATTCACCAATGTTTCAGGTATTATCCTTCTTCAGGACTAATAATGTCCAATATGAAGCAGGAAAGTAGTTAGTTGAGATTGTGGATTCTGCCTCGAATATGGAAGAGTAGAGGTCCTCGGCAAGTTTGGGAAAGGGAGGCCTTGAGCTGGTGGAGGGATGAGGACAGCACATTGCAGAGAGGGTTGAGCAGAGAATCTGGAGAGAGAATTGTTTCTAGAGGCATTGAAGGTGGGTCCAAATTTTGAGGGTTCAAAATGTACCTGCAGGCCTTGATGGATGAGATGGTGGAGAAGATAGGAGCTGAGGAAGGTCACGTGGCTATAGTAGCAGGTTTGTTTCATGGTGTGCTCGAAGAGCCGAAGGGCTGAACAGGTCACAGCAGTGTGGCAGTGAGAAAGGGACTTACTGAATTCATGTCGGAGGCTGGAAGAAGCTAGCAAGCAAGTCAGCATCTGGAGGGAAGGAGAAGTCAACGTTTCAGAACGTCCCTTCAGGACGCAGTTTTCTTGTCTCTGACAGGGCGGCGGTCCCTCGGTGCTGACCTGCTGACAGTGCGGCAATCCCTCGGCGCTGACCTGCCAAAGTGACAGTGCTCTCAGGTTCAGTTTATATTTGTGGTGCTGGTTAACAAATCCATGACATTTTGACTCAGAAAGAGAAAGTGAGACAGCTGGCGACTGAGCCATTGCTTATTCCATGGAAAGAAATCAATGGGATATTTCTGAAGAAGGATCACAACCCAAAACATCAACTTTCCTGCCCCCCTGATGCTGCCTGGCCTGCTGTATTCTTCCAGCTCCTGTGTTATCTCTGACTCCAGCATCTGCAGTTCTTATTATCTCTGGGATACATGTTGCCTTTTTAACCATGTTGGATGCTGACAACCTTCCCACACTTCTCCCTGTTTCATTTGCAGTTTGGCTAAAATTTGATTTTTGGTACAGAGAAAGTCCTTGCATTTTTTGGTTGCAGCATGTTGCATTGTCTAAATGCTGAGCTTGAAGCTTTGCAGTGAGTGTGAATAGCTTCTGTACCTGGTGTTTCAGAGAGTATGGACTGTAGACAAATGCAATGACACTGAACTCCTCAGTTGCTGTCTTTCTCCTGCAATAACACAATGTCACAGTGTGGTTATTGTATATCAGAGAGTCAGTGCAGCACAGACACAGTTACACATTTGGAAGTTCCTGTTGAATCTACTTTCACGTCCTCATCAGGCAGTCTGTTCCAGATCACAACTCATAAGTAATCACCTGAATGCACAAGAATGAAAGGCCTGCTCTGGATTATCTTACAGAAGAAGTGCCTCGCCTCAAGGGAATAGTCACCTACTGAAGGAAAGAAAGCGGAAGTAAATATTCAGAGTAAAATCAATTGAAGCATTCAATTACTTTTGCACATACAGCAAGATGAAGATTCCAGCCAGGAAACAGTCGACAAATTCTAATTGTGGCTTTAAGAGGTGTATTTTGTTCTGTTTTCAATGAAGAGAGGTTGAGACAGATGTGGGGAGTGGTTTGCTCCAAGGCAATAAACAGCTTTTGAGGCCTTTGGTTTTTTTGTTTTAAAGCTTGAACAATAGAAGCAGCATCAAGGGGTGTGCTCAGCTCCCACAGAACCAGGATTTTAGTTTAAATTTCTATACACCTCTACCTGCTACAGAAAACTCTCAAGTCTCTCGGCACGTTCTCTTGATGTTCTTTCTTCCTGAACAGGACAATTGCATATGAGACAATGTGTTTCACTCAATTTGCCTTCACCAGTGGTGTGTTTATGGGATGCTGCTATATTGGAACAGTTGCTGTTTAGCAGTTAAATAATCTATCAGTCTGTTAAGTTTTCCAGGAGAGTTGTTATTCCAATTCAGCTTTATTTTGCTTGTATTTTAACTATGGATTAAGAATAAAGCGTGTTTTGCTTCAAGCCTGGTAGTTTAACCGATCAAATTGCGTCAGGAACATCATGCCTTACACTTGCCCTTAAAAATAAGAAAATGTTGGGCTATAGACAGTCTTAAAATATTTTGAGGGGTTTTCATCTGGCCCATAACAAATTTGGGGCTGTTGTTGAGATCAAAATCTAATTCCGGGTTGGGTTTGGATGATTGGACTCAAAAGACCGTGAGTGGCGAGTGCTGGGTTTTTATTTGCTGGAGTTGTATTCATTTAATTTAGTTTAAATAGAGTGTGTCTTGTGAGGGAGTGCTGCATTGTCAGAGGGCCAGTACTCAGAGATTCCCTTAGAGATGTAGGGTCAGCGCTGAAGGAGTGCCTGCTGTTGAAGGTCAATACTGGGAGAGTAAGCAGTATCAACAGTTCCAACTTTAACGTGTCATCCTGAAATGTGCCTTTGCCCTTTCAGTCAGACATAAATAATTCTGAGATTTTTTAATATTGTTCAGTTGAAACCTGGTGTGCAGCACATCTGTCTCAGACGTTAGTTAGGCCACAACTAGAGTATTGTGTACAGTTCTGGAATCAACATTACAGGAGGGATGTGATTGCACTGGAGAGAGTGCAGAGGGGATTTACCAGGATGTTGCCAGGGTTGGAGAGTTGCGGCTCTGAAGAGTGATTGGGTAGATGGGTTGGATTTCTTTGAGTGCAGAGCAGACTAAGTGGGATCATGATTGAGATGTATAAAGTTATGAGGGGCATAAATGGGAGACAGGAGGAGACTTTTCCCCATTGATCACTGAGGGGATCAATGACCAGGAGTTTAAGGGAGGGTGTGTGTGAAGAAACATTTCTTCACTCAGAGGGTGGTGAGAATCTGCATCTCACTGCCTGAAAGGGTGGTATAGGCAGAAATCCTCATAACATTGAAATAGTATTTAGAGGTGCACAGGCGATGCCAAGGCACACAAGGCTACAATCCAAGTGCTGGAGAAAGGGATTAGAATAGTTGGGGTTAAGTATGATCAGCACAGACTGGATGGGCCAAAGGACCTTTCCTGCTCTTTAGACCTCTGTGAATGTATGACTTTGGGATTTGTGGGTTCTTGCTGCTGATGATGTAAGTGATTACAGCAAATGTTGAATGAAGGATATCCATAGCTACATTGCATTGTTAGTACGAGGGTCCGATCTGAAAGTAAAATGTGAACAACTCACTCTGCAGGTGAGAGTTTGTCCAGATTTTCTGAAGAAGGGTCCTGACCCGAAACGTCAGCTTTCCTGCTCCTCTGATGCTGCCTGGCCTGCTGTGTTTCTTCAGCTCCACACTGTGTTATCTCAGACTCCAGCATCGGCAGTTCTTACTATCTCTGAGAGTTTGTCCCTGGTGTCTGAGTGACGGGGTCAGGCTCAGAGCAGAAGTATAGGTCAGAATGACACCATGCTGAGTTACAGTGTTTGAGACTGATCCACGTACGGCAGTGGGAGTGTCCCAGGTTAAGATGGGAGCGGTTCCATTGCACATTGTGTTGAAGATGCAGCTTAGGCTCACACGCTTTCCTGCAATAATTTCCACAGGGAATACTGTGGGTTTACCTGTGAAATTTAACACACAGAACGGATCCTTTTAGATAAATATCACGTGGAGCATCAGCACAAATAGAAATCACACTCCTACATGAGAAAGCACATTTCCCAGGATGATCTCAGAACTGACTGTTAGCGCTGAGGCTGGAGGAGAGCATCCTCCATGTAGTCCACCACTCCCTGTGTCACTACATGAAATAATTTTCTTTTTAACCAGTTACCAAATTAGCCAATCAAGTCTTTTATAGATCTTGGATTTAAAGAAGTAGATATATTTGGCCCATTGTGTCTGCATTGGCTCTGTGAGCATCTTCACTTGGTGCCAATCTTCTGCCTGTTCCCAATCGCACACTGTTTCCATCCAAGTGACCATCCAGCCCTCCTAAATGCCTCAATTGAACCTGACTCCACCACTCTTTCAGTTGGTGTATTCCAGACCCAAACTACTCACTGTGTGTAAAACTGTTTTCCTCATTCTCACATTTGATTTTTTTCCAAAACTGTAAAACTGTAACGTCTAGTTCTTGATTCTTTAGTGACAAGGACCAGATTTTCACTATCTATTCTGTCCAAATCTCCTGTCAACCTTTTCCTCTCCAAGTAAAAGTTTTCCCAATGTATCTTCAAACTAAAGTTTCTCATCCCTAGAATCATTCTCATAAATCTCTTCTGCAATCTTTCCAATGTATTCATATTCTTGCCATAGTGTGGATCCAGAACTACACACAGTATTTTTGCTGATATCTAAACATTATCTTTATAACTTCATCATAAACTCCTTGCTCCTGTACTGAATGGCCATGTTAATGAAGCCTAGAATATAGTGTGCTTTATTATCAGCACCCTCTGCCTATCCTGATCATATTTAACCTTTAATATCGTTTGCACATGCAGACCTCAGTTCTCTCTGCTCCTGCTCATTCTGTAGAATATTATGCTTCATTTTATACTGCTTTAGCATATTTTTTGTCCCAAATTATTACACCTCACACTTTTGTGTTGAAATTCTTCCACCACCTATCTGCTACTCCATCATCCTGCCATTGTCCTTTTCAATTTCAACACTGTCTTCCTTTCAATTCTCCCAAACTGTGTCATTTTGTAAGGGCGTGGAATGCCCTGCCTGCAACAGTAGTAGACTCGCCAACTTTAAGTGCATTTAAATGGTCGTTGGATAAACATATGGATGATAATGGAATAGTGTAGGTTAGATGGGCTTCAGATTGGTTTCACAGGTCGGCCCAACATCGAGGGCCGAAGGGCCTGTACTGTGCTGTAATGTTCTATGTTCTACTTTCAAACTTTTAAATTGTCCCTCCATACCATTCTGTGGCTCATTTATATTTCATGAAAAGCAGGGGACACAACACCAACCCCTTGGGAATTCCACATCACTGCTGTCCTTTTTATTTCATGACCTATACCTTTTCCCCTAAGTCTGTGGTGAGCCACTATATCAATCGAACATCTTTTGGAAGTCCATGTACACCACATCAACAGCCTTGGCCTCATCAACCCTGGGACGTTTTCACCCCAGGGCTGGTTCCTCTGACACAGACGAGGACACAGGTGGCGTGTACTGGACCAATGCCCATCTCTTGCATCTGGAGCATCTTGGGAGAGTTTCCTCCCCTTCTTCCAGTGGTAACAGTATCGATGCTACATCAATCTTGGACTCTGGGGTTTCCCCACCACTAGATGGAAGGGAGAACCCATGGTATGGGACACCTCACCCCTCAGAACAGCCAGGAAGGCTGTGTTTTGTTACTGCCCTCTTTGCGAGGTAACAGCTTTCAGGTGCCTCATGTTTGTTCAGGATGGCCTCAACTACCTGAGGTTTGTACGACATGGGATCTGACCTCATAACAACTTCACCTCACCTCACGTCCACCATTCCCCTGGTTCCGGCACCAAACTTTGTGCCTGTTGTAAACTGTCTCTCTGGCTTAGAAAAGGCACGTGGCCAGTATTGGCATTCTTGCTGCCGTGTCACCTCCACCCTCCAGGTCCGGAAATATCAGGTTTAATGTGTGGAGTTTTCGCCCCATCAGCAACTCTGCCAGAGCTATCCCTGTAGTTGCATGAGGGATGGTCCTATAATTGACTAGGAACCAAGACAGTTTGGTAGTTGTAGGCTGTTTCTTTGAACCTGTCTTTAATGTTTGGACTGTTCTATTTACCAGACTATTGGGTGATAGATGGTATTGTTCTGTCCGAACATGCCGAATGTTGACTTTGGAAAATACTCAAATTCCTTGCTGGCAAACAATGTCCCATTTCAAACTTTGAAATTGTCTCCCACAGACCAATATGTGTCCCATTTATAGATCAGGAAAAACAAGGAACACAACACCGGCCCCTGGGGAATTCCACATCACTTCCGTCCTTTTTATTCTATGACATATACCTCCACCACCTCCACACCGCCCCCTGCCTCTGGGTCTGTTGTGTGCCAAAATCAGACATCTTCTGGAAGCCCATGTGCACCACATAAACAGCCTTGGCCTCATCAACCCTCTCCACCAACTCTTTGGAAGACTGCAGCAAGTTTGCTTCACACCATTTCCCCTTCACAAATGCACAAATACTTCTGGGAGTCCGTGTATTGAAAAGATGCTCACAGCTTTTCAGTTATCACCTAGGTTTGCCGAATCAACTTTGCATGTCCAACCACTTTCAATGGGCATCCACAATGACCAGGAACGTTGAGCCCCTGAAAGGTAGCATTGTTGATGTGTAACTAAGTCCAGGATTTACCCAGCCACTCCTAACAATGTGGGACACTGCCAGTGGTAATTTTGGTCTTTGTTGGCACTCTGGGCACTGTACCATCAATGCAACTATGTCAGCATCCAGGCTTGTCCACCAGACAGAACGTCTTGCCAACATTTTCATTTTGGAAACCCGTAGATGACCCCAGTGAAGTTCAGCCAGTATTTGATGGCGATCTTTACTGAAGACAATCACCCTTACTCCCCGTAGTAATATGCTGTCCTCTAGGTGACCTGGTCTCGCCGAGCCCAGAAAGGTTTCAATCCTGGTTGTGATGGCCTTTCTGCATCTCTCATTACCACAAGCCATTTTGGTTTTGCCAGGACAGGATCTTTTTGCATCCACAGTCAGGTACTGTCCACAATGACCAGAAGGGTGTCCAGAAAGTTTAAAACCTGAATGAACTCTTGCAGGAGAAGCACCACCAATGGTGGCAGCGGGATGCAGCTCAAAGCATCTGCATTTGCCACTTGGGGTCCTGAACTATATTCCAACTTATAATTGTACACACCAAGAATAAGGGCCCACCATTGAATTTGACCAGAAGCTATGGGCAGCTCAGCCTTGACTCCTTTCAGTAGCCCTAGCAAGAAATGATGGTCTGTTACTATCACAAATTTACATCTGGAACTTACTCACGTCAAAGATGACCACCAAACCTACCTTTCTTATCTGGACATCGATCAATCAATGTCATTTTCCCACTTCCATCCTGAACCTTGTGATACAAAAATCACTGTCCCCTAAATGTTTCCCCACTGTCACTTGGTCTATTGGTCACCTCATTCCCAAGAACCAGCTCCAGCAGTGACTCCTTGCTTGTTGGACTGGACACATACTGCTGTAGGGAATTGTCCTGAAAATAATCTGGGATCAATTGTCCTTCACTGCCTGTTTTCATTGTCGCTCTTGCTGTTTATATGCAGACAATTAAAATCCCCCATTATAAGTGCTCTATGATGTTTAAACTTCTCTATAATTGCCTTCCCAATGTATTCCTCTAAATCTTTCCCTCCAGCTGGTGACCTGTATATCACACCGAGCATTGTAATTGCATCCTCTTTGTTCCTGAGCTCTAGCCAAAGTGATTCCGTCATTGAACCCTCTGAAAGCTTCTCTTTCTCCAACCCTGCAATGGTCTCCTTAACCAAATGTCACCATTCCTGCTTTTTATTTCCTTTGGTATCTTCTCTGAACACTCTGTAAGCTGGGAATTTTAACACTCAAGACGTGCCTTTCCTTGAGGTAGGTGTCCATTATTGTCACAACATCATCATCCCACACCGCAAACTGGACCTGTAACTCCTTGGCTTTATTAACTCTCGACAGTGCATGTCTGGTGATGGTGAGGAGTACAGCAACTGACAAGGCTGCTTGCGTAACCCGGTTTTAGAATTCAATACTTTCTCCCTTATTCCAACTATTAATAAAGTAATTTATATTTTAATGCTACCTCCCTCTCCCTAGTATTTTATACATATATATATTCCTTGCTAATATGCTCTTCTGGTCCTCATTCCCCTGCTCCATGTGTATAAATACTCCCCAGTAGCATGAGTATCCAACAAGGCAATCAGCCCAGCTCAGTAGAGATGCAGTATATCAGTCTTCTACAGGTACCATCTCGCTCAGAGCCAGTCACTGTAATCAGAAGCCCTACCTCCCACAACATCTTTCCAGGCACTCAGTTACTGCCACATCTTCCAATTTCTCTGCTCACTTACACGTGGCATTGGGAGCAATTCAGAAGTTCCCGTTGTGTTTCCCGTTTGCTCATTTTCTTCGCAGCTCACGAAATTCTGACTGGGACCACATCCCCCTACCTACCTACGTTGATCGTACCAATTTGGATCACAACCTCTGTCTGTTCTCACTCACCCAGGAGGATTATTCAGTGATATCCCTGACCCTAGCTGCAAGGAGGCAACACACAATTTTACAGTCATGTTGATTACTACAGAAATGTCTATCTGTCTCTGACAGATCTTCCACTCTCGCCTCA
This sequence comes from Ginglymostoma cirratum, assembly GCA_024137785.1. Taxonomy (NCBI): domain Eukaryota; kingdom Metazoa; phylum Chordata; class Chondrichthyes; order Orectolobiformes; family Ginglymostomatidae; genus Ginglymostoma; species Ginglymostoma cirratum. Next base: position 1,192,892 of record JAHRHZ010000155.1, on the reverse strand, counting down.
CCCCTCCTGTACAGCTGGGGCACCCATCGTACCAAGGCCTTGTGTGTTGCTGCACTCATCCAGGGATCCATCGCCAACATCCAGGCAGAAAACCAGCTGGTGAGTGGGACCTCTGAGAATTCCTGCCCTACCTGCCTGTTTCTCTTGGATTACCAGGTGTTCACACATTCCCTATCTGCCTGCTTCCCCTAACCTGTGTTATGACCACTTCCCTGAATGTGCTAACCACATTGCTCTCTGCCTCAGACACTGCTCAGTGACAGTAGCTGCTTCTCGAGCTCTAAAACCCAGAGTTCAAGCTTGTACAGCCGCTGTAACTTCCTGTACTTGGGTTTGTCCCAACCACAAGAAGTGTCCATGACTCCCTGTATGGCACAGGATGGGTTTGGGGGGGGGGGGGGGGGCGCGCGGTGGGGGGTGCGGTTCACATGACCGAGTTGGCCATTCCATGTCTTTATACTTTTAATTTATGTTAGCTTTAGCAACTTTTACTTACCTTAACCATTTCCTTCCACTGTTCACTCGTAACTGAAGACGAGTAGAAAGCAGAAAGCCTTGGTCCATGTTTACGTATTATCTTTCTCTCTTGTGCCTATAAGTTCAACCTTCCCAGTGCTGGTTTACAAATTCACATTTTTCAAAAAGACTGGTGTTGAAACACAGTCCCTAACAGCAGCTCATCAACAAACAATATCTCCCCTGCGTTGTCACTCTTAGCCTTTTTTCTGGACACAGCCCACCTCCCAGGATGGGTGCTCCCTTGTAGGTCTGACCTCTGTCCCCTTTAAGGTTCTCACCGTTTTCACTGGGGATTGACGGTTTTGACTTGGGGAGGGTTGCAAAATGATAAATCGAACATAAAAAAGCTAATGTGGCACTTTTCTCAGAAATTCAGCCAACATCATAAAATACTGCAAAATGGAAAAAGAAATTCTGGTCTTGTTACTGGCTCTGAAATATTTCAAAATTTATGTCCATCATGACCACAAAGAAACACTCGCTTACACTGACCACAATCTATGGGCCTTTGTAAAATCAAAATGCCAAACAGTTTCATTGGAGTTTGCTCATTCAAATATAAAAAGAATTGTTTATGTGTCTGAAGCAAGTAATATTATTACTGACGTATTGTCAAGAACACTAGATTAATGATTAAGAAAATAATCAGAAACTGTATTGCTGTTACACTGAATGAATGTCAGTGAATGTAAGTCTGACACCTTTTGCGTTTTTATGGTGTAGATATTTTCATGTTTATCTCACAAAGAAATACGTTTGGAAATGGTGTTTCATTTCCAAGGTGGGAGGTGTGTTGTGATGCATATTTATAATTCAGGGCCAACACCAAACAAAATATGGAACAGTTTGAACGTTCTGGATTAAAAAAGGGTTTACCAAGGTTTGATGGGACATGTGACTTCTGGGAATTGTTGAACAATAATGTGAGCCGTGACTCATTTGATCATTACTGAAATGTGAAGTAACTTTGGAAAGGAGAGAAGTAAAGCTTTTAAGAGGGATTAGTAGGAAGGTTTATGGCTTTAATTGCTGGACAAAACTTGGTTGAAACAAATACGACATCTATGCTGAAGGTGCTGAGCAATTCTTCTGGAGTTGGTTCCTGTTTTTCCAGGACATCTATATGTGTCATTGGGAGAAATGCCCTCAAAAGTCTACAGTGGTCAAGTCCCTTTCTCCTGAAACCACAAGAAGATACCTTCTAGCAGGACGAGTTGTACAGATCTCTCCCACAGTCAAATATTTCTGGGAGCCTGAGAAATTTCCAGATATCAGTATTTCTGACAATCTCATCAACCCTGAAAGCTGAACTCTTCCTTCTACTCAAAGACGTAAATCTAACTGACTCACCATCTGTTTGAAGTCTGATCTGAAGATATTTCATCAGTTGATGGTGGATAGTATTTCAATCTCATTGACAGGAAACTCATTTTATCCTTTGAGAATGGATCCCCAGACAGTCGGCGTTTTTGTTTCCCCCCCTTGGCTTTTAAAATCATATTATCTCTGTGGGGCTGGATGATGTTTGCCATGTGAATGTTTTCATTCGGCTTAATGGAATATTATTTAATTCTGGAATGTACCTCATTTGGGAACAGTTTTTCCACTG
>JAHRHZ010000155.1:1099167-1190364 GCA_024137785.1 Ginglymostoma cirratum | reverse complement strand
GGGCTGGTAGCATCTGGAAATAATTACAATGTCAATTTGCATTGAACCGAAAAGGAAATTGATTCATTAGCAGTTGAATCATAAAAAGCATGATGTGAATTGGAGGACAAACTTGAGAAAGATATGGTTCAAATAAGTCTTTGTAGACTCAGAATATATGGAAGTAATGACACAAAGTCATTTGGGCCCAGTTGGTCTGTTTGGCGTTTTCCATCTGAGAGCTAATAATTCTAGTCTTTTACCCTCTTTGTTAAGTATGTCCCATGAACCCGCTTACTGCCACTCACCTCTTTATTCTAATGTTGATTGTATTTGCATTGACCACTGATCCTGAAAGTGAATGCCACAGCTTTACGTAAAAAAATTCTCCCACCCTCTGTCCGAAGTCACGTTCATTTAATCTTGTATTTCTGACTCCTTGTTCTTGACTTGTTGATTACTGGAAGGAGACTGTATGTGTTAAATCCTTGTAGAATTTTAAACACTTGTATAGCATTAACTCCATTTTTACAGTATTCAAGTGAAATAAATTACCAATTTTTCATCCTATCTTTTATCATATTGGGGAGCTGTTAGTGTATTCTCTCACGTCTTTATAGCATGGGATTTGATCCGCGCGTAATACTCTAATTAAGATGAGGTTATCTGTAGATCTTGAGTCTCATATTTCATGCTGAGTGATTAAAATCTAGAAATTTTTTAAAAAAATATAAATCTGACAATGTCTTTAATATTCATTTAAACTGGACCTGATAATTTACCTGTTTTGCCACAGGATAACCATTTAAATCAAAATAGATTGCATTGCACTTAACGGTATTGTTTTCCACACGTCACGCTGGAATTCATCCCATTATTTTAGTGATAGCCCATTGCAGCTTCCTTTAATTTAATAGAAAAAATGCTATAGCAAGCAGAGTATTAATTATACTCCACATCCTCTGTTTGCAAAACTCTGAATTTCGTGTCCAATATCATTCTCTAGTGATTCTATGATTAGACAACAGTTACAAAACAATTCTGATTGTGCGATCATCAGCAAACATGCCCCAGTATTCAGCTCCAGTTGTGACTCCTCAGATGTTGAAGTAGTCCATGTTCAAAAGCAACAAGACCTTGACAATATCCAAGTTTGGGCTGAAAAGTGGCAAGTAACATTTGTTCCACACAAATAGTGAACAATGACCATCTTCAATAAGACACAATCACTGCTCCTTTGTAACCATTGAGCAGAAACTCATTTGGACTTGCCATATACATACAGTGGCTACAAGAGCAAGTCAGATGCTAGGAATATGTAGCAAATAACTCATCTCCTGACTCCCCAAAGGCTGTGCACTATCAACAAGGCATAAGTTAGGAATGCGATGGAATACTCCCCATTTGCCTCGGTGAGTGCTGCTCCAAAAACATTATAGAAGTTGATACCATCCAGGACAAAGCAGCCTGCGTGTTTGGCACCGAATCCATAAACATTCTGTCCCTCCATCACTGATATTCAGTAGCAGCAGTGTGTATCATGTCCAAAATGTGCTGCAGAAATTCACCAATGTACCTTAGGCTCTTCCAGACGCACTTCCATCCAGAAGGACGATGGCAGCAGATACGTGAGAACACCGCCCCCTGCAAGTTCCCCTCCAAGTGACTCACCATCACAATTTGGAAATATATCGCTGTTCCTTCACTGTTGCTGGGTCAAAATCTGGACCTCCCTCCCTAATGGCATTGTCTACCTGTGATGTCACCTACAACACATGCAGTTCAGCAGTTCAAAAAGACAGCTCGTCACTGCTTTCTCAAGGGCAGCAAGGGTCAGTCAATAAATGCTGGCCATGCAATGATGCCCATGTCCCATGAATGAGTAACAAAAAAGTGTTACTAATGACACTACAATGAATTTAAGAATTTCAGTTGGATTTGCAGTGTGGCTCACTGATGTTTACCGAAAGGTACAAATATTTACAAACAGAAAGAACATGTCCCTGCATTGTGCTATTATAAACTAAGAAAAAGGTTCAGGGGAAAACTATTCTCTAGTGCATTCCACATGGCAAATTTTGACTGATCAGGTTTGATCTTGAACAAGAGTTTTGGGTTAAATGTGGTGCAGTTAATGATGCAACATTTAAAGTATATCTGGATAGGTATATGAATAGCAACAGTCTAAAGGGAAATGGGCCAAAATGCTGTCAGATTGAGAAGTCTGGCTGGCTCAGCTGTGTCTATGACTCTATGTATTCCTTTTATTTGCTTTTACTTGTTTGTCCCAACCAAATGCATCTCCTCACATTTATCCGGATTGAACTCCGTTCGGTACTGATCAGCCCATCTGATGAGCTCATCTGTGTCCTCCCGTGATCTAGGCTACCCTCCTCAGTATTTTAAATCCTATCAACATTTGTATCATCTGCACAGTTACTGATCAACCCTCTTATATTCAAGTGTGACTCATTTATATAAATCACAAACAGCAAGGGCTCCAATACTGATCATTGTAGGAGAAAACACCCCTCAACCATCACCCTCTGCTTCCTGCCACTCAGCTGATTGTGAATCCAAATTTCCTTAGCTCACACGAGCTCTGATATTTCCTGTCAGTCTTCCATATGTGAATTTATCAAAAGCCTTGCTGAAGTCCAAGAAGCTGACTTCAAAACCATTGCTCCCCCCAATCTACACACTTGGTCACCTCTTTGAAAATATCAACCATGTTGGTCAGACATGACCTCTCCCTAACACGTTTCCTCCTGTAAGGAATCTCTTTGGTTCCTCATCGTCTAAAGGATTGGTTTTGATCCCAGTGTTGCTGGATTGTTGATTCCAACACAGCATTGGAGACTGACTGGTCCACAAGCTCAGCAGCGACCCTACTGCAGCAGTCAATGTGATACACTCGAGCAAAGTGCCTCTAGTCTAAGGTCTGCACGTGCTGACAGTAAAAATTAAACACTGAATTGAATGTTTGACACCTACCGCACTGATTGCTTTGCCTTTCTTCTCGCTGTTGGTTACCTCACATCCTTATTGAGATTTCTAGCACCGAAGAATGGACAGGATGTGTGATACTGATCAGCCTGGTCCATGCTAGGAGCTGATGCATCAGAGATAAAAGGTACTGCAGATGCTGGAGGATCCGAGATAACAAGCGTGGGGCTGGATGAACACAGCAGGTCAAGCAGCATCATAGGAGCAGGAAAACTTGACATTTTGGGCCGAAACCCTTCATCAGAAATGGGGGAGGGCAAGAGGGGTCTGAAATAAATAGGGAGAGAGGGGGAGGCGGATAGAGGATGGATAGAGGAGAGGATAGGTGGAGAGGAGGTAGACAAGTCGGAGAGGCGGGGATGGAGCCAGTAAAGGTGAGTGTAGGTAGGGGGGTGAGGAGGAGATAGGTCAGTCCAGGGAGGACGGACAGGTCAAGGGGGCGGGATGATGTTAGTAGATAGGAGATGGGGGTGTGGCTTGAGGTGAGAGGGAAAACAGGTTAGGGAGGTGGAGATGAGCTGGGCTGGTTTTGGGATGCGGTTGGGGGGAGGGGAGATTTTGAAGCTTGTGAAATCCACATTGATGCCCACATCTGCCAATGTGGTATACTGCATCCGCTGTACCCGTTGTGGCTTCCTCTACATCGGGGAAACCAAGCAGAGGCTTGGGGACCGCTTTGCAGAACACCTGCGCTCAGTTCGCAGCAAACAACTGCACCTCCCAGTCGCGAACCATTTCAACTCCCCCTCCCATTCCTCAGATGACATGTCCATCCAGGGCCTCCTACAATGCCACAGTGATGCCACCCGAAGGTTGCAGGAACAGCAAATCATATTCAGCCTGGGAACCCTGCAGCCCAATGGCATCAATGTGGATTTCACAAGCTTCAAAATCTCCCCTCCCCCCAACCGCATCCCAAAACCAGCCCAACTCATCTCCACCTCCCTAACCTGCTTTTCCTCTCACCTCAAGCCACACCCCCATCTGCTACCTACTAACATCATCCTGCCCCCTTGACCTGTCCGTCCTCCCTGGACTGACCTATCTCCTCCTCATCCCCCTACCTACACTCACCTTTACTGGCTCCATCCCCGCCTCTTTGAATTGTCTGCCTCCTCTCCACCTATCCTCTCCTCTATCCATCCTCTATCCGCCTCCCCCTCTCTCCCTATTTATTTCAGAACCCTCTTCCCCTCCCCCATTTCTGATGAAGGGTTTAGGCCTGAAACGTCAAGTTTTCCTGCTCCTATGATGCTGCTTGACCTGCTGTGTTCATCCAGCCCCATGCTTGTTATCTAGGAGCTGCTGTGTTGTCTTCATGGGAAATTCTAATGAAAATCAGCAAAAGACTCAAATTTCAGAAAATTGTAATTGGACTTAGTAGCTGCAGAGTAAGCATCATTCCCCAGTTTTTATTATGGCTCATTCCCATTACTGAAATCTTGTTCACTGACTTCCCTTGGCTAACAAAGCTTCATCTATTTGGTAATTACCATTGATTTCCCATCCTTCCATCACTCCTTTCCACTCCCTAACTCTGTAACCTCCTCGAGATCCATAGTGTTCACTGTGAGACCTCTGTGCTCCTCCACTACAGTTGTCAGACTGGGAGTCAGTGTATATCAGTGAGCACAGGGGTGATGCATGATCCGGACTTGGTACGAGTGAGTACATTGGCTCACTGCTGAGTTGGTTCCTAATTAGAGCTCAATAAGAATGATCTTTATCATTTGAAGCCCACCAGATCCCAGGGACTTGTGAGCCCATAGCTCCATCAGTTTACGCTTACCTCATGTCTGTATGTACTTTCATAAAACTATTAACCATAAATCTATCCGAGCTGATGATGACATTACCTTGGAGAAGTGACAGCAGAAAGTAAGATTTGCAGTTCATTGTCCGCTCCCAGATATTTCATTAGCTTCTCCCTCTCAAGGTCTGAAAGACAAAGGAGTTCATGAGACCTCACCCCTTGTCACACAGCTCTCGAAAGAACAGAACAATTTTTAGACAATGTCCTCACAGGCTACTTTGATTCTATGCAGAATGATGTGTGCTCTGCAGAGAGTTAGAATGCTTCAACAAAATAAAACAATGAAGGATTTGAACTTTTATGGAGTTTTCACCTCCTCAGCATTGTCCAAAAGCTCCTGGTTCTACGTATCCCTCTTCCACGAGGGGACATAGCTTTAAATTGAGGTGTGATAGATATAGGACAGATGTCAGAGGTAGGTTCTTTACTCAGAGAGTAGTAAGGGCATGGAATGCCCTGCCTGCAACAGTAGTAGACTCGCCAACTTTAAGGGCATTTAAATGGTCATTGGATAAACATATGGATGATAAGGGAATAGTGTAGGTTAGATGGGCTTCAGATTGATTTCACAGGTCGGCAGAACATCGAGGGCCGAAGGGCCTGTACTGCGCTGTAATGTTCCATGTTCTATGTTCCCTTGATTGAGAAAGTTGATCTGAATGACTGAGTTGAGACTTACTACCGGACCTGAATAATAAATAGAAATCTCTCAAAGGCGCAAGTTATTGGAATCTGCTCTTACAACCTCAGTAAAGAATGATGTTGATCCTTGAAGTAAGTTCCTGCCTTTATGTTACTTACCCTTGACCAGCCCAACTGCTCACCTGGGGAGTATTTGTTGACACACCCTGCTTGGGCTGAATGGCCTCTTCCAGTGCGACTCTCCTTTTGTGTTTCATAGATTTGTCAATGTGTCACTGTGGGTGGGATCAGGAAGTGAGAAAGTAGCAGTTTGCCCAGAATTTCAAACAAACTATTAACCCTTTTTGTGGCCCTCATATTGCCTCTGTGCAGACCCAGGCAGCATTTCATATAGTTCGAGGGGGCTGAATGGAGATTCTCCTGTTCCTCCCTCAGTGCTTTCTAACCCCTCATCTATATCATTGATGTCAGCTGTAAACAGCTGAGGCCCCAGCAATGATGCATGTGGGACCCACCTGTCCCAGCGTATACTTCTACTGTGCTCAAGAGCCTTTATCTAGCGACTTGTCAAATACTTTCTGGAAGTTGAAATACAGTACATCTGCAGGAGCTCCTTTATCCACAATGCTCATTTTTCCTTCAAATAACTGCAATAAATTGGCTAAACCTGATCTCCCTTTCTATGTGGTCTCTGGCTGATAACTTTCAATTTGTCTAAATTTTCAGTAATAACCTTCTGAATGATCAATTCTAACAGCTTCAACGTGACATGATGTGAGTTTCCTCAGAATGTTGGGTTCCTGTTTTTTGCTATCCTTCTTGAATAGATGGGTGATATTTCCTACTTTCTAAACTGGTGGCATCATTCCAGGGTCCAACAAATTTTGTAAAACGAACAACAACTCATTGACTACATTTTTTGTCACCTACATTACCTCCCTGGGATGAAGCCCACCAGATCCCAGGGACTTATGAGCCCATAGCTCCATCAGGTTACGCTTACCTCATGGCTGTAGGTACTTTCATAAAGAACCTATCTCTCTTCCACCTCCTGATTTACATTTGTTGGGGCAGAATGACTAAATAAATCACTCGACACCTGGAGTCCACCTCCAGCATCAAAGAGTTTATTGAAATTACACTGGTGGGTAGAAACCTCTGGGGGTCAGAAACTTCTTCAATGAACAAAGGAAAGACGTAAACTGTAATACATTTGTTTTCAGCCTGCCTTTGTAATTTTCAGACCGATCTCATTATTGAGTAATAACGTACACACCCAATCAAATTAATCATGTGATTGTATGGTTAATGCTGGGCTACCTTTTGGACAACCCTCGGTCTTCCATGATCTCATGCTGTTTACCAGACACCCTCATCTCTGTCCTTGGGCCTTTCACAATGTATTGTATTCAACTACATTCCAATGCTGCTGAGTTCTGTATGTGAAATTAAATCCTTCCTGTAAGCGGTGTGGGGGAGTTTTCTATAGCTGAATGTCCAAAGTTATTCAGTGAAATCTCTTTAATGCTTACTATATTTTAAAAGATTGTGTACATTAGTGTATATTCAAAATCTAGAAGTTTGATGACCTGGGATTCTTAATTAAGGTAAATTTATTTGTGATGGATCTTAGACTTGAAATCAGCTAGGTATGGTATTGTTCTATCAGCATACTCAAGGATTTCCTTATCCAGCTGTCTCTGTATAAACAACCAGAAAGGTTTTTTGGCACAGGGAGTGGTATTTGGATGGAATGCGCTTCCAGATGAGGCAGTGAAGGTGATGCAATAGCCATGTTTAAGAGGCATCTTGACTGATACATAAATAGGCAGGGAATTGAGGAATACAGACTGCGTAGAGGCAAAGGATTTCTGGTTTAGAAAGGCATCTTGTGTTGGTGCAGTCTTGGTGGGTCGAAGGGCCTGTTCCTGCACTGTTCTTTGATCCAACCCAGTATTTTGTCATGTATGCATTGTCTCACATTATGGTTACTGTTGGTAGCTGTAGACCACTCCCAATAATGACATTGTTCGCCTACTTTTCCTTGTCACAGCTTCCCTATACAATTTCCCACTTCAACCTTGTATCCAATGTCTGAAAATAACTCTCCACATCTTCTCTTGACTTGAAGTGACTGTGACTGAGCAGGCAGGCTCCAGTTCATTGTTCGCAGTGAGCTGTTCTGATGTGGAACCCATGTTCTGAGAGGGAGATGGAAGTAGATTCAGCAAGAACATTCAGAACTGGACAGAGTGTGAATGAGTGGGACATTGGACCCAATTGGTTAGATGTCAGATAGCCAGAACTGGAATGATAGGCTGAATGACCTCTTTCTATGCTGTGTCATTCTGTGATTTAATGAATTTCAACTGCTGTGTAGTTCAGAGACAAGGGGCAACTATAGATTTCTGACCTTTAGATATGAATTGCTTTGTGTTTTGTTTAACTGTTAGTGATTCTACGTCCTTCATGTGGTTGCTGTGCTGGGGAGACTGGGCAGGAAGTAAGAGGCCTAGACACTCTGTTCTGACTGCTGCTGTGCTGAGAGAGTCTTTGAGATCCTCTTACAGCCACGAGGTTTAGAGAGGGAGTTCCAGAGCTCAAGATCCAAGGGCAGCCACTAATGGGGGAATGATGGAAACTAGGATATGGTCAAGAGGTTAGAATTGGAGAAACAAACAGATTTCGGAAATATAGAGGCTGGAGGAACTTACAAATACAGTGAGAGGAGTAGTGGCTAGAGAAGGGTACACAGATAGGAAGGGTTGGATAGAGTAGAGGAAAATACAGACATAAGGAGAGTTATAGGGCCTGGAAGAGGGGACTGTGATAGTAAGGAGTGTAGGAGCTGATGGAGGGTACAGAGGTAGGGAGAATTCCTGATGCTGGAGGAAATTACAGAGATAGGGACTGAGTATGAGACTTTGTCAGAGGGTCACTTCTGAGAGAGTGCTGTACCTATTGCTGTAAGGATGTGCCATTTTATCAGACGGTGTACTGAGTGAGTGATGCACTGCCAGTGGGTAGATTCTAAGTGTGCATTATCTTAAGAACAGCTTTAGCAGAATATAAAAATTCCCCTGTCACCTACATCTGAGCAACTTCAAATTTTCATCTGGAATATTTCCTCCTGTATCTGAGAAACAAGGCAGGAATATTACACTGCCACCACTGGCAGGAGGCTGTAACTACAATGTGACATGTTTACATTGGAAATTTCTAATCTACATTTAACCCAAGATTTCAAACAATGTGGGCAAACTGAGAAAACGTGAGACCATCTTTGAACCAACAATTTTGAATCAATGTAGAGTTTAATTGATATTTATCTACAGATCAGCCTGAGTATTCCATTCTGTTAATACATGTAACAATGTTCATAACTGACATGCTCCTTATAATTCCTCACTGCACGAATAAGATGCAGCATTCAGAAAGTATGTTCAGCTCCGATAACAAAGTTGAGTGAAGACATGTTTCTGTACAGGACTATTCGACCATGTTGGCTGCATTCATTCTTGGGTGTGATGGGGTCACACAGCAGCAGTGGGGAGCAGAAGGGGAGAACTTTTGGTTTGCTGAGGAAGGGAAGGAGGAGGAGAAGTACTGGTTTGAGGTTTCTCTCTGTACACCAAGAAGTAACACGCTGAAGTTTAATTGCACTCTGTTTGCTGAAGGCACTCTGCTGGTAAAGTGCTGTATGTGCTGATGTAAAGACTATGAGTTTGAGACATCAAGCTGTCAAGGTCAAAAACAGGGAAGTTACACTGAACATTTATAAAGCTCTGGTTAGTTCATAAAGAGAGTATTGAGTCCCATTCTGGTCACAACATTTCCAGAAGGATGTGATGGTTCTCGGGAAGGAAGGACATGAGCTTCTCTGAGAGGGTGTGGAGGAGATTGACCCAAATGGTTCCTGAGACCGGGGGTTGTAGTGACATGATTCAGTTGGAGAAGCTGGAGCAAAGGAAAGCCGTTCCCATTTGCTGATGATAGAAAGACCAGGGGTGACAGATTGAAGATTCTGGGTCAGATACACAGAGTGGGGATTGTGAGAAAGACTGTTCTACACAACAAGCGGTAATGATCTAGAACTCACTGCGTAGGAGGTGCGGTGGAAGGTGTGATGCTCAGTGATTTCAATGGAAATTGGTTGACATTTGTGGGAAATAAACTTTCAGACCAATGAGAGAGAATGGGGAGAAGGGACTTACTGAAATGCTTTACAAGAAAGTTGGCATGGCTCAATGGACTGAATGGCCTCCTTCTATGTTGTAATAAGTTTGTAACTTTAAGATGATCCTAATCAGTGCCATTTACTGGATTCAGTGCAACTTAACCCAACAGCACATGTCAGTTGATTGCACTGACAAAGCTTGAAACAGCCTTTCAGTTTCCTTTAACTGTTTCCCGCTCGCAGACCCAAACACCAGCAACAGTGAGAAGAATAGCCACGACGAATTCCCAGCTTCTATTCCCAAGATGAGGATCACATGCAGATTCTCTCCTCTGCTGTTTAGCAAACACAGAAAGAATTAATCACTTGCCATCCACTTTCAGTCTCTTGCTGTGGGTGAACACTCAAGCTTCATTTCACTGCAACGTTCCCTGTAATATTGGTGGTGGTGAGTGAGAATGTCACTGGGTTAGCAACTCAGGATCCAAAGCTAATTTTCTGGAGGCACGGATTCAAATTCTACTAGATGGTGAAGCTTTGTTTCAATTAAAAATCTGGAATTAAAAGGTTAGTCTGCTGGAGACCATGTGACTGACAGTGCAATCCTCCCTCAATACAGACCCTCCAACGGTGTGGCACTTGCTCAGTACTGACACGCCGACAGTGCGGCATTCCCTCAGCACCAACGCTCCGACAGTGAGGCTCTCCCTCAATACTTACACTCTGACAGTTCCAGTTGCTTAAGTACTGACCTTCCAGTGTGGAAGCACTGTGGAAGATCCAACCTCTGCCCAAACAGATGGAGTCAATGGAGGAGGAGGAAATGAAGGAGGTTGGGGAGTGGGTGAGAACCTGGTGAGAAACGACCGGAAAAAGCCATACCCCCAACAGGCCAACAACAAAACGGATAGAGACAGCTGCATGATGGACACATCAGCGGCTCATCTCATGATGAAGACATGCAGAGGGATGGCCACCAACAGAAAAAGAGGAACACAACACAGGGGAGAAAGAGAGGAGCACCCCCCCCACCACCGATGCAGAAATGCCAAATGTCCCAAGGGGCCCAGTGAAACCCAGCCTCCAGCCATCGGGAACCACCAGGTACCCACTGCACCATAGCTCTGGGCAACTGGGAGCAGTGGCACACCGAATTATGAGTGAAGCACAACAGTTGCTCTGCTGGACTCAGAACTGGAATGGAAAACAAAAATGCCGGAAATTGCAGCGGGTCAGGCAGCACCCATATAGAGTGAGCGAGGTAACATTTGGAGACCTGATGACTCTTCATCAGAACCAGAATGTCCTGGCTGTGTTTCCATCCCAACGACACCAAATCAGGGCAGTCCCAGCAGCGAGGAACGGGATGGTTACTGCAGTGCAGAGAGTATCCAACAGTTTGCCCACAACACTGGAATGCAGGGAGCCCTCCAGAGACGAGACCACGGGTGAAGGAACAATGGGTCAATGCGTAATTCTATGAACTCTAAAAATGGGTTTTAAAATTGCCAATATTAACATGTGTAGCATTAAATCTACTATACAATGTGTTTGCTTGTCATTCTGCCTGACCAATGTCAAAGCAGACCTCCTGTTTCTGCAGGCTGTGGCATACCACACCTCAGCAGTAACAGAAAATGGTTGAGCTTATGGGCCCATTCGTTTTGTGCTGCAAGGAGGGAGAAGCTCCCATCGCTGCTGGCAAGGTCTAGGCCGGTCATTATGGCCGGAGACTTTAACTTCATCATCTTTGCAGCTAGACAACCTGGAGGGGCTAACAGCAAACTGGACACCATATCAAGATTCCTGATGGAAACTGTTAAAGTAGCTAAGCTGCTCGATGTCTTCAGCACCCCTGCAGATGGAGCACAGCATTGATACACCTGGTCACATCCATACGCATCTATCCGCTCAAGGACAGATTTCCTGTTTGTGAGCCATACGTTCTTGGTCAGATCCACTAAAGTCAAGCCGCTGTTCTTCACTGACCACTGCCTCCTGCTGGCTGACTGTCACCTTCAGGACAAACAGCAGGCTTCAAGGGAACATGGAAGCTGAATGTGAAACTGTTGACCCCAGAAATCACTGAGGGGCTCAAAAGGGATTACACAGGTTGGAGAACCATGAAGCCCCTCTTTGAGTCTCCATCAGATCTGTGGGAAACAGTCAAGGGGAACATCAAAAGGTTCTTTATCCTCAAAGGTGTTCAGAAGGCGAGAGAAAGATGGGGAAACCCGTCCAAACTCCACAAAAGTATGCAAAACGTCCTAATGCAGACAATGGGGGTGATGCCATGGAGGATCTCCAGGAGGTGAAGAGCTAGAAGCCTTGGAGGCCTCCAAAATAATCTTTCAGTCCAGGGTCTGCACTGCGGAACAGGATGAGACGTGCTCACGTTTCTTCTTCCAGGAGGTGCTATAATGTTTGTTGCCTGGGACACACATACAACATCGATTGAGTGTTGCAGTCTGGCACATTCCAAGATCCAGGACTATGTGTTGAGGGATGCACTAAAGCTTGGGGCCATTTCCACCAAAGCACAGTGGGGAAAGACCAGTGTCTGAGGTCTTTCTGCTGAAGGTAAATTGCAGATCTGTTCAGTTATTGGACCCTTGATTTTGTTCCCTTGAAATGCGACAATACAGAACTAATTTATGACTTTGTGTATACAGGAAGAATTTTTTTATGAATAAAGTATATTTTGAATTAAAACAAGTTTACAAACTAAAAGGTTATTCTACCATTGTTCAACAGGGGGCGCTTCTTTGAGAACACTATTTTCGCTCTTTCTACTGGTGCTACTCTACCACAGCTACGCAGTGCCATTCTGCCTCCTTTTACATTTCTCCACACTGCACTTATTGCCATATCATACATACACACGTGAGTGCAGTATTCATTGAAACAGGAGCCTTTGAGATGTTCTGTGATCCATGTGAGGTATTTACCTGCTCTATAGGCAGTGAACCTTCAGTACATGATTTGAAGAATAAACAGGTCTTTTTTCTCAATGGCAAACAGTGAGTAGTGGGGTACTGCAGGAGTTGGTACGAGGACTCCACAGCTATTCACAATATATATTAATGATTTAGAACAGGGAACTAAATGTAATATCTCTAAATTTACAGATGACACAAAGCTGTGAGGAGATTGCAGAGATGTTGCAGTGTGATTTGGACAGGCCGAGTGAGTGGACACATGCATGACAGATGCAGTATAATGTGGATAAATGGGAGGTTACCAACTTTGGTAGTAAAAATAGGAAGGCAGATTATTATTTGAATGGCTGTAAATTGAGAGAGGGGAATGTTCAATGAGACCAGAGTGTCCTTGGACACAAAGATAACAAAGTGTAGAGCTGGATGAACACAGCAGGCCAAGCAGCATCAGAGGAGCAGGAAGGCTGACGTTTCGGGCCTAGACCCTGCTTCAGAAAATTTTCTGACAAATTTTCTGAATTTTCAGAAAATTTTCTGAAGAAGGGTCTAGGCCCGAAACGTCAGCCTTCCTGCTCCTCTGATGCTGCTTGGCCTGCTGTGTTCATCCAGCTCTACACCTTGTTATCTCAGATTCTCCAGCATCTGCAGTTCCTACTATCTCTGTCCTTGGACACAATTTGCTGAAAGTAAGTGTACAGTGCAGTAGGCAGTAAAGAAGGCAAAGTGTATGTTGGCCTTCATTGTGAAAGGATTTGAGTAAAGCAAGAATATTTTGCTGCAGTTATACTGGGCATTAGCAAGGCCACACCTTGAATATTGTGTGCAGTTTGATCTCCTTATCGGAGGAAGATATTTTTGCTATAAAGGAGTGCAGCGATTCCTAGGCCTGCAGGCTTGATGTAAAAGAAGAGATCGACTCAGTTAGGATTGTATTCACTGAAGTTTAGAAGAATTAGGGGGCATCTCATGTAATCTGCTAAAATTCTGACAGGACAAGACAGGTTAGATTCAGTAAGGATTTCACAAGGTTGAGGGTTCAAGTACCTGAGGTGATACATTAAAGATAAACAGTAAACCTTTTATGATTGAGAGAAGGAGAAATTACTTCATCCAGAGAGTGGTGGGCCTGAGGAATTCCCGATCACAGAAAGCAGCTGAGGCTAACAGATGTCTTCAAGAAAGAGGTAGATATAATGTTTTTGGCTAAAGGGATCAAGGGATAATGGGGAAGGGCAGCATTAGGGTATTGAGCTCAATGATCAGCCATAATCATATTGAATGTAACAGACTTGAGGGGCCAAATGGCCTTATACTGTTCTTGCCTTCTGTCTTACACTTGCTGGAAGTGACAAATATTTATACGCAGTGTTAAGATTCTGGCTGATGGCAATTCTTGAAAAGAAAGATCCCAGAGTGAAACCTGGCTTGATAGACCATAAATTTCAGTTTAGCTTGGTGGTCAGTCACTGAACATATTCTTAATGAGATTGTTTGTCACTCAATCCCAGTCAAGTCTCACTTCAATTTTTCATCTTTACTCTAAATGACAGGTTGTAAGTATTTCTTTTGAACTTTCTGCACACTCACCACTTTCCAGCTCTGATCGAAGATTGACTTCATTGAATCTTAAGAGAAATTTAGGTTCTTTACCAGCCCTTTTCCTTAGACTGTTACAAAACTAAAGAATTCGCAAACTAATTGTCCATCTACTGATATGAAACTGTTCTTTTGAGCTGAAACCTGAATCTGCCCTCTGACCATCTCTCTTTCTGTAGTTGTAGAAGTTCCATTTTGTAAACACTCAGCAATTAACTGATCAAGTCATGAAGTGTAAGGTCAATGTAATTTCAATAGTAACCATCCCAGCGCACACAAATGAAGTTGCGTGCGAACACTATTTAAAAGGGCAACGACACACTGCAGCAACACGGAACTACGCCAAGAGGAGGAGGAATACTTCTTCCAAGTGTTCAAGGATAATGGATATCCAAAGAACTGGGTCAGGAGATGCCTATGGGAACAGCATCAGAAAGATTCTACACGCCCCAACACACTCATCACATTACCCTACATCAGGAACACGTCAGAACTCACCACAAGACTTCTACGACCACTGGGCATCAGAGTGGCACACAAGCCCACATCAACCCTATAACAAGTGCTCACCCGAACTAAAGACCCACTTCCTGCCATGGACAGGACCAATGTCATCTACAAGATCCCCTGCAGATTCTGCAAGAAACACTACATCGGACAAACAGGAAGGAAACTAACAACAAGGGTACTTGAACACCAAGTGGCTACAAAAAGACATGACCGATACTCACTCATCTCTATCCACATGGACAAGGAGAACCATGACTTTGACTGGGACAACACCAAGATCCTGGGACAGGCCGGGCAGAGACAAGCGTGAGAATTCCTGGAAGCATGGGACTCCACGAAGCCGGCTATTAATAAACACATTGAACTCGACCCCATATACATTCCACTATGAAGGAAACCCAGAAGTGAGGCAATCCATCGCAACGGACCCAAGAGCTTAAAAACCAGGTGGGAAAACACACCGACGCTTCATCAGAGGCTGCACTGAGGATGTTACCATTCACAGTAACGAAACGTCTGCGGAACAACAAACCAGCTTGGTGAGCCAACCAACCTCAACAAGGCCAATGCTTTCTTGACAATGATGATTGAATCTTCCACTACTTTTGGATTCAAATTCCAAATTAATAACAATGTATTACTAATCATGCATCACATGTCTCCACAAAAAAAAAGAAAAGCTGTCTTTCAGAGACATTTTCATTTTCTATCAAGGATCCTCTTATCACTATTTCTATCCTACCTTGCCAGTCATAATATATTTACATGAAACAAACCAGAAACTCCTTCATACTCATTATCTACAAAAGTCCATTTTGATAATAACATCATTTTCTTCAATATGCACTCTTAGAAAGCATCCCATACAATATTGTCTTTGTCAGAAACATGAATGTTTTTTAAATTGTGTGGTTGTAGCTCCAATGAAACGCGCTTGAATTGATCTCATGGATCACTCCATGAAATTATAGGATTATGGTCCATGTGAATAACAACCTCTTGCGGAATTGTTGGACACAAAATTAAATCTTTTACAGAGCCAGCAAACAGATTAGTGTTTTGTTTTCTCCACATTTCTCTTCACATACATTTAATTTATTGGAATAATACCTGACTGGCCATTCAATCCCCATCTCGTCTTCCAGTAACAACGCTGCGCCAGCATTGAAGTTGCTTGCATCTGCAGCCAATTTAAAGGGTCTTGAACAATTCAGTTCTGGTAAAATAGTGCAATAGTCAGTACAGCTTTTCATTGTCAAAAAAATTCTCTCTTTCTATTGTGCATTCGAATTGCTTGTCTTTTATAAATTTGGCAAAAGTGCCACAACAGGTCTGAAATTCAGAATTAGTTGCCAATAAAATTGAGTCATGAGCTATATTGCAGAATTTTGCATTTTATTCTAAATGTGTACTAGTGACTTATTTGGCCTAAAAAAGCACAAACCAATCTTGCTCTGTCCGATGCCCAAGTCACTTGTGCTTTAGAAGATCCACTTTTAGTTAACTGGTTTACCTCCATGATCTGAACGATAAAGAAAGGCCTCCTGTTTTGCGATGAAATATTCAGAAACTTGAATGGTCTAATTCTCTTCATCAAAATTCAAAGATTTTACTGACTGTCCTAAGTGATCTTTCTTTTCAGTAAATTTTGAGGAAACCCATATAACATTTTGGGGTTGATTCACGTAGATTTTTGGAAGGTAAGCCAGGGTTTGAAATAATTCTCTTGATCTGCGTTGCCTGCACACTTGGAAAGTACCTCGTTCTTGCTCAGCTCAAACATTTTCATACACAGTCTCCTCATTAATATTGCAGTTTGCGTGGATATCATGTTCCTGATGTGCATTGACATGATGATTCGGTTTCATTTGCCCAATTTTCCTCTGAAATAGAAACAGAAATGAGTGGAGTGACAATTAGAATGATCAGTGTTCAGTATATTACTGATCTTAATGATAATCACACTGACAATAGATTGGTTAACTATCAATGCTGAATAGTGTGGAATTTGATTACCGGTACCGAATGGTATCAGATTTGAATATTGGTCTTGAATGGGATTTTATTATCAACACTAAATGATGTGGAGTTTGATCATCAGCACTGAATAGGGTCGTTAATGATCGGTACGGGATTTGAACATTGGTCCTGAACAGTGTGGGGTTTAATTATTGATACTGCATAGTGTGGGTTCTGCATTTTTTTTTTGGGTTCAGGTTTGGTTGTGTCATTGATTCCAGAGGCACGACTGGACCAGACCTATCAGTATCAGAACAGGAGGAGGAGGTGGGTGCCTGGGTATCCTGTGATATGTGGCTCACCTTCTGACTTCTCAAAGCCCAATCAAGCTCAACGTCTTCATAAATAGGACGTTTGGCAGAATGTTTAGCATTCTCGTTTCTTCTTCCTGCTCCTTTTTCTCCTTTCTTCTTCCTTCTCTCCTGTGTTGGAAACAGAATGAACACAGCAAGAATGAGCAGGATCTGAAATTGCTCAAATTATTGATGGAGAAAGTTCCAGATTATCGAACTGCCCTTCTCGTGAAGAAAGGTTTCCTGACATCACTCCTAAACACCATGGCAGTGTTTTTAAGGATCTAACCTTTGATGTGGACACTCCCCTGGACCTCTTCATCAGAGGAGACAGACTTTGCACTCTGGAGTCCTTAAATCATTGGAAACATTTTGGTTTGACCACCATTTAATCTTCTAGTATGAAAGGAATATAAGCCTACGTTGTGAAGCCTGACCATGGAAGTTGATTAGAACAATGTTCAGTGTGATAAACTTGAGTCTTACACCCAGATGACATTAAGAAAGAGAAATCTTTGACGGCATCAATCGTTCGAACTTGCCTTTACAAATCACAACATCAACAAAGAAATATATTGGTCATGGAAATGAATTCCATAATAATGTTACTTACCTTGGACCTGTCCGACTGTTCCCCTTGGGTGTCTCTGCTGATAGACTCAGTTTGGGCTGAATGGCCTCTACGTGTGCTTCTGATTCTGTGTATTTAATTGGAAACAGTTGAATGTTTCATTTTGGATCAGATGAGGAAGTGGGGAAAAGAGTGAAAACTGTCTTACTGAAATGCAGGACCTTTATCTTTCATTGTTAGCAAACCATTACCCCTTGTGTCCTGACTCTGTGATGATATTGCACTATTGACATCGAGTTGTAGTACTCTGCTCCCCAAGGAATGGACATTGCTTAAACACTCTGTAAAACAGTGCGAAACTGGACAATGTGCAAGAGGACAAGAGAGAGAGAGACGAAGAGAGATAGAAAATGAGATGAAGAGCATCAGTAGAAAAAAGAGAAGGGTAATGAGTCAGTGAAAATGTAGAACATGTGAGAATATGATGGTGGAGTAGGGCTTCTAAGCCTCAGGCTCCTCCACTCCCTCTACCTTTCTTTTTGTTTCTATTCCCTTTTTCTCTCTTTCTCATTTCTTCATTCTTTTCCTTTCTAATTTTACTGATCTCTTGTTGAGGAGATCGGTTGTGGTGATGACACCTGGTGTGGACTTGAGTGGACCAAGCAGTGGAGTCCCGATTGGGCCCAGCAGCACAGTCTCCAGTAGGCCCAACAGCATGGCCTGGAGTGGGCCTGTCAGCATGGCTTGCAGTAGGGCTGGGAACATGGTTTTGAGTGGGCCCGACCTTGCTGTCATGAGTGGGGTCAGCAGCGTTGTCGCAAGTGGGCCCAGCAGTGCTGTCCTGGGTGGGCCCGGTAGTGCTGTCGTCGTTGAACAGAGCAGCACTGTTGTGAGTGGGCCCAGCAGCGCTGTTGTGAGTGGGCCCAGAGGGCTGTTCTGAGTGGGCCCAGCAGTGCTGTGGCAGGTGGGCCCAGCAGTGCTGTCGCGAGTGGGCCCGGCAGTGCTGTCACGGGTGGGCCCGGCAGTGCTGTCACGGGTGGGCCCGGCAGTGCTGTCACGGGTGGGCCCGGCAGTGCTGTCGCGGGTGGGCCCGGCAGTGCTGTCGCGAGTGGGCCCGGCAGTGCTGTCGCGAGTGGGCCCGGCAGTGCTGTCACGGGTGGGCCCGGCAGTGCTGTCACGGCTGGGCCCGGCAGTGCTGTTGTAATTGAGCAGAGCGGCGCTGTTGTGAGTGGGCCTGGCAGCGCTGTGGCGGGTGGGCCTAGCAGCGCTGTCGTGTGTGGGCCTGACATTGCTGTCACGAGTGGGCCCAGCAGCGCTGTTGTGGGTGGGCCTAGCAGCGCTGTCGTGTGTGGGCCCGACATTGCTGTCACGAGTGGGCCCAGCAGCGCTGTCGTGGGTGGGCCTAGCAGCGCTGTCGTGTGTGGGCCCGACATTGCTGTCACGAGTGGGCCCAGCAGCGCTGTCGTGGGTGGGCCTGGCAGCGTTGTCGCGAGTGAGCCAAGTGCAGACTTGTGGTGGCAGCATCAAAGGCCACTTTGGGTTCCTGGAAGCACCTATGTCCAGCACGGTGAGTTTGGGCCAATATGAGACCCAGCGGTATAAGCAGTGGCTGCAATGACGAGGTGGGCCCGAAGCAGATTTAATGTGATGATGGACTTGAGTTTGTACGGCACAGTTCCCAGTGGCATCTGTGGCTTCTGCACTAGTGAGGTCCAGTGAGGGCTGACGATCGGTGGAGGTGAGCTGCTGGGCCACAAGGCCCATGGCTCATGAGGGAGCATTTAACAAGAAGGTCTGTAAAATTGAACACATTTTCATTATTCTTCGTTTTTTTTGCCTTATATTCTATGTTTCAGTTTATTTTTGCATTTTAAATTTAGCACCAGAGAGTGGTGACACTACAGAACACTTTTCGCTGTATTTTGTTACAAAATACACATAACAATAAATAATCAAATTAAATCAAATGGAAAAGGGATACATCCAGTGAAGAAAGAACTCATGATGTTATAAGACATTTTATAGTGCTGGCTGACATGGGCAGTTACGGTATTAAGGGTGGGCTGTATTGTTGGATAAGGTGTGAAACCAACTCCCAAGAACTCTTGTGAAAAATCCCATGACCACAATTTGGATGAAGTGCAATGGAATGTTTCCCAGATGCTCAGAAACCAAAACATATCCATTATCTGGATCATAGTCATGTTATTGTTTTTGAGAGCTTGCTGTGTGCAAATTGACTGCTATGTTTCCTCTATGACAACACCTGAGTAAGTACTTCATGGGCTGTGAAATTCTGGGGATGGGAAAGATGCTATAGAAATGCAAGTTCAAAGATGGCAAATTAAACCTTCACACTTACTTTCTCAAACACTTGTAGATAAAGAATCCACTCAGTCCAATACTCAAAATGATTCCAGCTATAAACAATCCTGTTTTCAATTTAGAGGACTCCTTATCTGGAAAAAGAAGCCAATGAATGACTCCAGAACAGTTTTAGAATAGCGTTTAGGTACACATGTCATTGTTCTGTCACGCCTCATCAGGAAGTCTTAATTCGACCCCACTATTCACAAACATTAAAGATTTTCAAAGAAATATGTAAAATACCCAAACCACCTATTTTCAGACCCAGAGACAGTAGGAACTGCAGATGCTGGAGAATCTGAGATAACAAGGTGTAGACCTGGATGAACACAGCAGGTCAAGCAGCTTCAGAAAAATTTTTCTGAAGAAGGGTCTAGGCCCGAAGCGTCAGCTTTCCTGCTTCTTTGATGCTGATTGACCTTCTGTGTTCATCCAGCTCTACACCTTGTGATCTCTATTTTCGGACCCACGTTGACAGAAAGCGGAAACGACTATTTCTTACAGGTCATTTGATTCTAGAAATGGGTATACAATTTAATTACATTTAGTAACCTCAACAAATTAAAACTCTAAATCCCTTTTACAACACCCCTCCCCACCCACGTGAAAACAACACATGGTTGGAGTGATAACTGGAAAAACAGTTCTCTAGTCTATTTTCCCAAAACCTGTTGTGTTGCTTCTTGCTGATCTGAAGGTTCTTCCTGAACTGTCTGTTTTACTGAATGCTTCCACTGGTTTGCAAGAGGCACAGGGTGGCTGGCTCACTTACGAAAGATCTCTGGCTTATCCAATTCAAAGTTTCAACTTGCAGCAGATGTTGAAGGACAAAGAGGCTGGTTTTCTCCAATTTAAAGTTGTTTATTGCAGAGAACTGAGAGACAGTGTGTTTTGGGGCTGCTGTAGATCTGCTGGTTTCTCTTTTGGTCTGACAAAACTTGTCTCTGTCTTGCTCACAGACCCAACTGTTCAGTTGCCTAACAACCAGTCACATGGTTGCTGGTAGCCTGTGTCATTGATAATTGGTCCCTGGTCCACACCAATGAGCTTTACTTGTAAACAGCCCCTTGGCTCCAGTTCGTCTGCATGTTATTGGAACCCACTACTCATAAAAAAGGTTCACAAAAGATATCAAATTCCTTATTTCAGAAAATGCAGTCATCCTTGTAAATCTGTAGGTTTTAAAACACTGCCTTCTCATTTCAGTCCACAGTTTTAAAAGGCACAAAAAAATGACGGTCTTCACAGTTCTGAGTTTGTGAAATGCTATCTGTTGATGCCTATAATACCTGAAGAAAGAATGTAATGCTTGTACATAATATCTGTATATATGTAGGACTTGTAAGAACATAAGAAATTGGAGTATGAGTAGACCATCCATCTCCTTGAGTCCACTCTGTCTTTTACTGAGATTATGACTGATCTGTAACCTCAGCATTATTTGCCCGCACTATCACGAGATTTGTTGCTATTTTGAATGTGTGGAAAGCTCTTGATCTCTGTCTCGGACATAATGAGTGGCCCTCTACAGCAATCTGATTTAGAGAATTTCAAAGATTCACAACTCTCTAAGTGAAGACATTCCTCCTTATCTCAGTCCTAAATAATCTATCCTCTTATCCTGAGATTGTGTCCCCCTTGATTCTAGACAAACAAACCTCACCACAGACAGCAGAAACATCCTTTCTGCATCTACCTTGTTTCTCTCTGTAAGAATTCTGCACATTCGATTGTGATCATCTCTCAGTTTTCTGAACTCCAGAGAATATGGACCCTCATCTACTGAATCCTTCCTCACTGGAGAATCCCTGAATCCCCGGAATTAGTTTGGTGAATCCTTGTTGCACTCCATCCAAAGTGAATGTGGCCTTCCTTAGATCAGGTGACCATCAGTCATACGCTGGGAGGGGTCTGACCAAGCCACTACATAAATTGCAGTGAGATGATGTGATGGTCATGTCAGTGGGTGGGTAGTCCAGAGGTCAGGCTAATGCTCTCGCAGTGTAGGTTCAAATCCCAGCCCCATCAGTTGGTGGGATTTCATTTCGCTGAATCAATCTAGAATTGTAAGCTCGTCTCAGGATGGTGATTGTGAAACTATCATCGATTGTCGTTAAAACCCCATCGGGGTCACTAATGTCCTTCAGGAAAGGAAATCTGCTATCCTTACCCAGTCTGAGCCTACACATAATTCCAGACATTTAGCAAAGTGAGTTACTCTTAACAACCTCTGGAATGGCTAAGTCTCTCAGCTCATAATCAATGAGGGTTGAGCCACAAATGTGGACATCTTGTGAAATAATACACATTCATGTACAGTATCTGATATGTTCAGAATTTAAAAATGTAGGATTCCTACATTACAGAGGTGTCAAACCAGTAAGGTAGCACACAGGACTACATGCAGGGCAAACAGTGTTGGAATATGCGATAGACAGGGCAAAGCAATCCAACAACAAATGGATCTGATCTGAGCTCTGCAACACCACCATGTCCAGCCATGAATACTGGTGGACAATTAAACAATTAACTGGAGGAGCCTTCACAAATGTCATCCTCCTTAACGATAGGGGAGCCCTGCAAATCAATGCAACAGGTAATACTGAAGTGTTTGGAACTATCCTGCACTGAGTGCTAGTATCAGGGTACTTCCCATATCCAGGATTGTTATTGATGGAGGAAATGACATCACTGAGGAAACGAGCTTCCAGTTTTGGAACTTAAGCAGCAGCTGGTGTCACTGCGGTGTATCTCTAAGACTGAGCTTTAGGGATGATATGTTTATCAATGTTGTCACCCTGTACCTTAAAAGTATACAGGGTGTTTGATACAGAGTAACTTCCACACAGATTGGGAGAAACAGTCAAGGAGTCCAGGAGAGCCTGCACAATTACATGAGGGAGGAGCTAGCCAGAGTTGATTGCAAGGGGAGCCTGACAGGGAAGATGGTGGAGCAGCAATGGTCGGACTTTCTGGGGGTAATTCAGGAAGCACAGCAGAAAGGAAGAAGGAACATACGAAGGGGAAGACGAGGCAACTGTGGCTGACAAGGGAAGGCAGGGACAGTATACCAGCCAAAGAAAAAGCATATGATGTGGTGGAAAGTATTGGGAAGCCAGAAGATTGGAAGGCCTTTAAAACCAGCAGAGTATGATTTAAAAAGCATTAAGGGGGAGAAGATGAAGCATGAGAGTAAGCGAGTTAATAATATGAAAGAAGATTGCAAGAATTTTTTTTAGACAAATAAAAGGTAAGAGAGAGGTAAGAATGGACATTGGACCACTGGAAAATGAGACTGGAGAAGTAGTAATGGGGAACAAAGGAATGGTGGATGAACTGAATGGTGCAGTTTGCACCATTCTTTACAGTGGAAGACGCCAGTAGCATACCAAAACTTCAAGAAAGTCAGGGGACAGATGAGTGAGGAGAAGGTGTTGCAGAAGCTAAAAGGTGAAGGTGGATAAATCACCCAGACCAGATGGACTATACTTCAGAATTCTGAAGTATATAGCTGACAAGATTGTGAAGACATTTGTGGTTATACAAAGGAGAACCAGTCAACATGATCTACTTGGATTTCCTGACGCTTTTGACAAGGTTCCACACAGGAGGCTGCTAAGATTCCATCCATTAGGAGCAATGGCAAAGATAGAGGATTGGCTGACTGGCAGAAGGCAGAGAGTAGGGATAAACAGATGCTTTACAGGTTGGCAGCCAGTGACTATTAGAGTTGCACAGGGATCAGTATTGAGCCCACAATCATTCATGTCATACATTAACGATCTGGATGAAGGAACTGAGGGTTTGTTGCCCAGTTTGCAGATGACACAAAGATAGGTGGAGGGACAGATAGTATTGAGGAAACAGGGAGGTTGCAAAAGGACTTGGACAGGCAAGGAAAGTGGGAAAAATGTCAGATGGAATACAATGTACGAGAGTGTGAAGTTATGCATTTTGGTAGGAAGAATAGAGGCATACACTATTTTCTAAATGCCAAGAAGCTTTGTAAATCGAAGGCAGAAAGGGACTTTGGGGGATTCTCTTAAGGTTAACATACGGGTTCAGTTGACACTTAGGAAGGTGAATGCAATGTTAGCATTCATTTTAATAGGGCTAGAAAAAAAGAGCAGAGATGTACTACTGAGGCTGTATTTGGAAATATAGTGAACAGTTTTGGGCACTGTATCTAAGAAAGGATATATTGGCTTTGGAGGGGATCCAGAGGAGGTTTACAAGAATGATCCTAGAGGTGAAGGGCTTATCATATGAAAAGTGTCACAGAGTCATAGAAACGCACAAACAGAAACAGACCCTTTGGCCCAACTCATTCATATATCCAGATATCCAAAATTAATCCAGACGCATTTGCCAACATATTCCTATTCATGTAACTATCCAGACGACTTCTAAATATTGTAATTGTAGCAGCCTCCACCACTTCCTCTGGCAGCTTATTCCATACCCGCACCACCCTCTGCATGAAAAGGTTTTCCTTGGGTCCCTTTTAAATTTCTCCCCTCTCACGTTAAACCTATGACCCTAGTTTTGGACTCCCTGACCTTGGGAAAAAGACCTTGGCTATCCACCTTATCCATGCCTCTTACAATTTTATAAACATCTATGAGATCACCCCTCAGCCTCCTACCCTCCAGGGAAAAATGCCCCAGCCTATTCAGTCTCACCCTGTAGCTTAAACCCTCCAACCCCGACAACACCTTTGTAAGTCTTTTCTGAAACCTTTCAAGTTTCATAACATATTTTCTAAAGCAGGGAGACTGGAATTGCATGCAGCATTCCAAAATTGTCCTAACTAATGTCCTTTACAGCCCGCAACATGACAACCCAATCCTATACTCAATGCACTGACCAATAAAGGCAAGCGTACCAAACTCCTTTTTCACTACCCTGTCTACCTGCGACTCCACTTTCAAGGAACTATGAACTTATACCCCAAAGGTCTCTTTGCTCAGCAACACTCCCCTGGACCTTACCATTAAGTCTATAAGTCCTGCCCTGATTTGCCTTACCAAATGCCTTCTTCGTTGTCCATTACATCACTAATTTTGGTGTCATCTGCAAACTTACTAAAAATACCTCCTATATTCACAACTAAATCATTTGTATAAATGACAAAAAGGAATGGGCCCTTACAGCACACCGCTGGTCACAGGCCTCCAGTCCAAAAAAAGCAACCCTCCACCACCATAAAAACCAAAAGAACTGTGCATGATGTAAATCAGGAATAAAAGCAGAAGTTGCTGAAGAAGCTCAGCAGGTCTGGCCTGTGAAGAAAAATCAGAGTTAACATTTTGGGCCTAGTGACTCTTTCTCAGGAACTTCTGTTTTTGTTCCTTCACCACCATCCACTGTCTCCTACCTTCAAGCCAATTTTGTATCCAAATGGCTAGCTCTCCCTGGATTCCATGTGATCTAACCTTGCTAACTAGTTAACCATGTGGAACCTTGTCAA
The DNA here is from genome assembly GCA_024137785.1 of Ginglymostoma cirratum. Taxonomy (NCBI): domain Eukaryota; kingdom Metazoa; phylum Chordata; class Chondrichthyes; order Orectolobiformes; family Ginglymostomatidae; genus Ginglymostoma; species Ginglymostoma cirratum. Next base: position 1,164,982 of record JAHRHZ010000155.1, on the reverse strand, counting down.
ATGCCTTGCTGAAGTCCATGTAGACAATGCCCACTGCTCTGCCTTCATGAATCCTCTTTGTCACTTCTTCAAAAAACTCAATGAAGTTAGTAAAATATGATTTCCCATGCACAAAGACTTGTTGACCATCCCTAATAAGTCCTTGCCTTTCCAAATACATGTAAATCCTGTCCCTCCTGAAGGATTCCCTTCAACAACTTGTCCACCGCTGATGTCAGGCTCACAGGTCTATAGTTCTCTGGCTTTTCCTGACTACCTTTTCTTAAATAATGGCAATACTTTAACCAACCTCCAGTCTTTCGGCACCTCACCTGTGGCTATCAATGAAATAAATAGCAAGGGGCCCAACAATTGCTTCCTTAGCTTCCCACAAAGTTCTGGGGCACACCTGATCAGGTCCTGGGGATTTATCCACCTTTATGCATTTTAAGATGCCCAGCACTTCCTCTGTGATGTGGACACTTTTCAAGATATCACATTTTGTTTCTCTTAAGTTCTCTAGCTTCCACATCCTTCTTCACAGTCAACATTGATGCAAAATGTTTGTTTAGCATCTCAGCCATCTCTTGCTGTCCCATGCATTGGTGGCCTTGTTGAGCTTAGAGGGGCGCTATTCTATCCCTAGTTATTTGTAGAATCAAGTGGTAAAGTTGAGGGCTCTGGGTCTGTACTTGACGCAATTTAGAAAGATGAGAGGGATCTCACTGAAACTTATAGAACACTGAGAAGCCTGGGTTGAGTGGATATGGAGAAGATGTTTTCACCAACAGAGGAGAGACTAGGACCATAGGGCACAACCTCAGAGGGAAGGGACAACCCTTTAGAACTGACATGAGGAGGAATGTCTTCAGTTAGAGGGTAGTAACTCTGTGGAACTCATTGCCGCAAGAGCTGTCGAGACCAAGTCATTGAAGACTGAGATAGCTAGACTCTTGATTTAAGACTGAGACAGATAGATTCTTGATTAGTGAGGGATCAAAGGTTACAGGGAGAAGGCAGGAGAATGGGGTTGACAGACATATCTGCCATGATAGAAAGGTAGAGCAGACTCACTGAGCCAAATGGCCTAATTCTGCTCCTATACCTTATGGCTCTCTCACCCTCCATGCAGAATTCAGTTTGGCAAATGGACCAAAGAAAATTGAGAATGTGGAGCGCACCCAGAGCCAGGGACATGACACCACAGGCTGGCTCAGCTGCATAGTAGTGGGGAGGGTTCAAGGAAGACCAGAAAAGCCACAGTGATTGGTGATTCATTTGTTAGAGATTAGATTGCGTTTCTGCGGCCTCAGTCCTGAATGTAGGATGATGATTTCCCTCTTGGATGAGCAGCTCCTTCTCATCTCCCTCTATCATTTGATCAACGGAATATCGAAGGGTATGCTATGATCCTAGACCAGGTTGTTAGGTTGCCATCAAGTAAGCAAACAGGAAGCTTTCTTTAAAAGAGACAGAGTTTGTGATCTCAGATACTAACAAAGAGAATAAAATCACAAAATTCTGTGGATTTAATAAACGAACTGTTAATACAATCTGCACTATATACAAAAGTTGCATTCTAACTTCCTAAATTAACACGAGGTAGACATGGATAACAGAGAGTCTGTGAATGGTCACCCCACAGAACTCATCAAATACTAAATGCAGTAAAAGTAGATCCCACGGATTTCTCAGCAACACTCCCAGACGTTAGTGATCCTGTGGATCATGAAATCATATTGAAACAAGAGGTTCCAGTTCCTCACTCTCTGAATTATTAACGAAGCACCTTTGAACCCCTAACGCCCTACGGCATCAAAGCCTAACTGTGTTGTTTTGCCTCGTCTACTAGCTTCCAAGACATCTCCCGGTTCCTACATTCATTCAGCTTTCAAACAGCGTCTGGGAATTAATCCCAAGCTTCACCCAGACAGAATCAGGACCCTTTGGTAACTTTCCCTGCAGCACAGCTAACCGTGCTGTTCCAGCATGTTTCTATCACTCTCCCTCCATTAGTCATATCCCCACCCCCAACAAACTGATGGACTGAGTGAAATTCAAATCAAACTTAACTGATCTGAGTGAGCCATTGAAAAGGTTATGATAAACCCATGTATTTCAGCAGGATTGAATATACCAACCATTGGAATCCTTGTTTCGCGAATGTTACAACATTCACAGTACAAATGGATCCAACAACTAAACTAATTTCATCACAAAATGCAGTTCTTGGTGTACGACTCTGTTGGTTCCACACCATACCTCGTTCTTCTTGGGTTTCCGTTCCATCAATATAGAATTAAAGCTTGTACTGATGCTCCAGTGTAGCATCAAAAGAGGGTACAAGTCATGTGTGCATCCGCAGGGCAATACTAATAAACCCATGTGTGTGGGAGAGACGTTGAAGTCTGTATAAAATCATTCCACAGTGATGGCTGTGGAGCACATCACCTCTCCACGTTCATTCTCTACCACACAGGCTGAGGGCATTGCTGGCTAGGCCAGTATTTATTGCCTATCTTTAATTGCCCAGAGGGCAGTTAAGAGTCAACCACATTGCTTTGGATCTGGAGTCACATGTAGGCCAGACCAGGTAAGGATGGTGGTTTTCCTTCCCTAAAGGACATTAGTGAACCAGATGGGGCTTTCTCGACAATCGGCAATGGCTTCATAGTCATCATTAGACTCTGAATTCCAGATTTTTATGGAATTCAAATTTTGCATGGATAGAATTTGATCTTGAATTCCCAGCACATTACCTGGGTCTCTGAATGAGGAGGACAGTGATAATACCATGAGGCCATCTCCTTCATCTCTAGTTTCCCTGGAGGTAATGCGAGGAATCTCCAGCATCTCATTTTTGTAAATTGTTTTGTCCATTATGACATGAAGGTATCTCCATGACTATTTGGAAACAGAGAAGTTCTTTACAGAGCAGATTGTCACTGCAGATTTAAGGGAGCGCCACACTGCTGTGGGAGTGCTGCATTGTCGGAGAGTCAGTACTGAGGGAGTGCGGGACTGACAGACAGGCAGTGCTAAGGGAGTGCTGCACTACTGGAGAGTCAGTGCTGAGGGACAACTGCATTATTGGAGAGTCAGTGCTGAGGGAGTGCTAGACTGTCAGAGTGTCATTACTGAGGGAGTGCCGCACTGTCGGAGGGTCAGTGCTGAGGGAGTGCCGCACTGTCGGAGGGTCAGTATTGAGGGAGTGCCGCACTGTCGGAGGGTCAGTGCTGAGGGAGTGCCGCAATGTCGGAGGGTCAGCGCTGAGGGAGTGCCACACTGTTGGAGGGTCGGTGCTGAGGCAGTGCTGCACCGTTGGAGCGTCATTGCTGAGGGAGTGCTGCACTGTTGGAGGGTCAGTACTGAGTGAGTGCCTCACTGTTGGAGGGTCAGTGCTGAGGGAGCGCTGCGCTGTCGGAGGGTCAGTGCTGAGGGAGTGCCGCACTGTCGGAGGGCGGAGGGTCAGTGTTGAGGGAGTGCTGCACTGTCGGACAGTCAGTGCTGAGGGAGTGCCACACTGTTGGAGGGTCAGTGCTGAGGCAGTGCTGCACTGTTGGAGGGTCATTGCTGAGGGAGTGCTGCACTGTTGGAGGGTCGGTACTGAGTGAGTGCCGCACTGTTGGAGCGTCAGTGCTGAGGGAGTGCTGCGCTGTTGGAGGGTCATTGCTGAGGGAGTGCTGCACTGTTGGAGGGTCGGTACTGAGTGAGCGCCGCACTGTTGGAGCGTCAGTGCTGAGGGAGTGCTGCACTGTTGGAGGGTCAGTGCTGTGGGAGCACTGCACTGTCAGAGGGTCAGAGCTGAGGGAGCGCCGCATCGCGGGAGTGCCACACAGTTGGAAATGACATCTTGAATGACCGGTTAAGTTGCAGATCCAGCTGCTTTCTCAAGTCATCTAAAAGATTCCCTGGCTCCAATCAATGACAAGTTCCCCTGTAAAACCCAGAAGACAGTGCCAGGTGCTCTAAAGAGTGGCAATCTCATGCAGAGTGCCATTCCACTCCTTTTTCTTTTACAGAAGGAAAATTTATTTCTGACAAGAGATTCTGATCAGGGCTGCCTCAGAAACAAGATCATACTGCTATTCTGGCAGTTGTTTCATAGTGTAGGGACAGGAAACCGCTCCCCACTTTTCCCGGCAATCAATGTCACATTTAAAGTCCACTTTGAAAGGTAAGTGTGTCAGTTAAGAATCCCTACAGTGTGGAAACAGGCCCTTCGGCCCAACAAGTCCACACCGAACCTCGGAACATCCCACCCAGACACATCCCCTGACAACCCACTTAATCTACACCTCCCTGAACACTATGGGCAATTTAGCATGGCCAATCAACCTAACCTACACATCTTTGGACTGTGGGGGAAACCGGAGCACCCAGAGGAAACCCACGCAGACACAGGGAGAATGTGCAAACTCCACACAGGCAGTCGCCCAAGGCTGGAATCGAACCCGGGTCTCTGGTGCTGTGAGGCAGCAGTGCTAACCACTGTGCTACTGTGCCGCCCATTAAGTGTGGGGTTAGAATACTGGGAGGGTTGAATGTTTGGTGCGTAGGATGCCAACTGGGCAGAGGGTAGGGTTCTAGAGGGGGAGAGTGCCAGACCAGTACAGTGCCATCTTTATAGGGTGTCAGAGTGCAAGTGTCGCTACCTTTGATGCTGACTTAGTGGTCGGTTGGGGTGGGTGAGGAGGGGGATAGTTGGCCAATGTGTCAGATTCTATTAAGATCAGATCTAGAGGCCCGGAAGTGTGTCTGAGGTGGGTGAAGTGTGGTGTCAAGTAGTGAGTCGGGGATGTGAGAGAGGGTGTGTGTCAAGTCAGGCCGGGAATGGAAGATGTTCCTGTTCTGAGGGGTTGTGTATTTGATGGTGAGGGGGAGGTGATGTTATGGTAGGTAAATATAAAATCAGTTAAATTGTTCCTCAGGAATTAGACCATTAAATAGTCTAACTTTCCCTCAGTAATTTTTTTACTTAATTTCATCAGAACCTTTCAATTCTCCGATTTAAATAGATAAGTTAGAAGGTTATGTGAGGAGAGGGATTACCAAGTCGAATCTTGAATTTCATTGGAGTCCTGTCCCCATATGCAGCTCCCATCTACACTGCAATAATAACCATCTGGCCAGTGTACAGCATTAAATGTGGCCCTGCTGCTGAACAATATTGGAGAAATAATCCTGACTGAGCTAACAATTACACAGGAAATCAGTTTGGGTTGGGCTCATAGAGTATATTTGTTTGCTCAAATGTTCTTGTCCTAACTTTATCATCTCAAATAGGCACAACATTTTCAATTCGAAAGATCTGTGGAAACAGCTAATCCTTGCTGCAACCTCACGGGAATGTGCTGAACTGAGTCATTTTGTCAGTTCTCAATGTCATCAATTAACTGGGATAGTGAATAGTTCCTGTTGCAGAACATAGCCCATGTAAATGACTATCCTCCAATCAGCGATAAGGGTCTAGGCCCGAAACATCAAGCTTTCCTGCTCCTATGATGCTGCTTGGCCTGCTGTGTTCATCCAGCCCCACACCTTGTTATCTCGGATCCTCCAATCAGCCGTGCTTTTGCTTGCTTTGTAAATTGCTCGTTTGTCGATAAGACAGGCCTGATGAGTGCAAGAGGCAAAAGTTCAAATACATGTTTCTTTTCAACAATGATTATAGTTCTCTATGGTCAGTTTTTAATTTGTAAGAAACCAGACTGCTGCTTGTGGGATCTTGCTGTGTCTATTTAGCTCATTGCCACTAATGTTGAATGAATGATATCCATACTTACATTGCACTGTCAGTACGAGGGGCTGCTCTGAAGAAACGTTTGGATAACTCACTCTGCAGATGAGAGTTTGTCTCTGGTGTCTGAGTGATGCTGTCAGGGTCAGAACAGAAGTATAGGTCAGAGTGACACCATGCTGAGTTACAGTGTTTGAGACTGATCCACGTACGGCAGTGGGAGTGTCCCAGGTTAAGACGGGAGCGGTTCCATTGCATGTCGTGTTGAAGCTGCAGCTTAGGCTCACACGCCTTTCTGCGATAATTTCCACTGGGACTATCGTGGGTTTATCTGTGAAATCTGACACACATCAAATGGATCCTTTTAGATAAATATTAACATGAAGTGTCAGCTCAAATAGAAATCACACTCATACATGAGAAAGCACATTTGCCAGGATGATATTTGAACTGAGTGCAACGATCATTAAAGACTTTCCTCTGTTCTGACTTGGTGAAGTGTATGTCACTCTGTTTAACACACTTTCACTCTTAAACCTGTGATTGGACAATGCTGGGTGGGGGATGGGGGAGTAGATCGCAACCCAGGGAGAACCGACTCATTTTCTCAGAAGTGTCCCAAATTTAAATTAAATTCTGCCTGCAGCAGGACAAAAACTCTTAATAACACATTCCCAGCAAGCACCTAAAAAAACGATCGTATTATCGATCACATTGTGTGTAGGGCAGGTTTGCTATTCACTGATTGGCTGTGTCACAACAACTTTATAACCGTGCTCCTGTGGGTTCTGGTGGCATGGTGTGCTCATTACCTTTTATCCACAAGGGCCAGGTTCAAATCTCACCTGCTCTAATGCTGTGCTTGAACATATCTGGACAAGTTGGTTCAAAAGTATCTACAACAGGGACTATGTTTGAGAAATCATATCCTTTGCCTTGATTTCAGTCATCATGATATTTTGAAATGTGAGTTTTACTTATTCCTCTGTCTAAGAAAGACCTTTAAACAAAATCAGAGAGATATATGGGAGTAGATGTTGATGAACATACAACATGATGTTGTGCTGAACATGACACCAAATTAAACTAATCCCTTCTGTCTGCCCTTGGTCCATATCCCTCTATTCCTTTCATATTCATGCACTTATCTAAAAGTCTCTTAAATGCATCTATTGTATTTGCCTCCAAACCACTCCTGATAGCATGTTCCAGACTCCTACCACTCTCTGTGTAAAACAAAACTTGTCCCTCACATCTCCTTTGAACTTTCCCACTCTCACCTTAAATGCATGCCGTCTAGTTTTAGATATTTCAACTCTGGGAAAAGGATTCTGACTGTCAACCCTATCTACAAGCCTCATAATCTTATAGATTTCTGTCACATCTCCCCTCAGCCTTTGCTGCTCAAGAGAAAACACCCAAGATTTTTTCTAGCCTATCCTTATAGCTCATACCCTCTAATCCAGGCAGCACCTTCTGCACCCTCTCCACATCCTTCCTGTAATGTGGCAAACAAATTTAATGCAATACTCAAAAGTGTGGCCTAACCAAAGTCTTAGAAAGCTGTGACCTGACATCTTGACTCTTGTACTCAATTCTCCAATTAATAGAGGCAAACATGCCATATACCCTCTTTACCACCCTATCTACTTGTGTGGCCCCTTTCAGGGAGTTATAGACTTGAAGCCCAAGATCCTTCCGTACATCATTGCTGTTCAGGATCCTGCCATTAACTGTATACTTTTCCTTAACATTTGATCTCCCAAAGTGCAATACCTCACAACTCCATCTGTCGTTTGTCCCCCCATATCTGCAACTGATCCCTATGTGACACAGTCAATACATTTAATCATTGATACTAAAGTTAGTATTAGAGATAGCTTTATGGCTGAACTGGAAGCTATTACCAGGTTATTAATGATCAGACACTGTATTTAATAAGCTGTGTTTTGTGTTAATATCATTTGTCACAGACTGTGTTATTTTCCACTGAGCGCTGTAAATTATTAAGTGATTATCACACTATATTTACCAGAAATGTGAAGCCGAGTTACAGGAAAATAGCTGTAATTAATATTTTTCTCAAATTCCACTCTGAAATAATAAGGTCCTGCATCTTCCCGTGTGATGTTGTTTATAATCAGGGAACAGTCTCCATCTCTCAGGTTTCCGGACAGCCAGGTCCGATGGAGGAACCTTGGCAACTCGCGATTGTGATCCTGGGAGTGAAAGGCTATTGACATTGTGACCTTTTCTTCATTATTGAACCAGATTCCGACTCGTGATTGGTTTTTCATATTTAAAGGATAACCGTAATGACATGGAATCTGAGCACAGGAACCTTCCTGTGCTGTCACATTATGTGGAGTGTTGACTTTCCACTCTTGTGCCAGTCCAGCTGGGGAGAGAAAAATCAGGATTTAACATTGGAACTCATCAGGATTACACTTCCACCCCTGTGACCTCTCCTGCCCGAATGACCATTATCCCCACTTAGACACCTGACCTCCCTCAGGCATTTATTACCATGAAGCATCATTGCTGGTCCACTGGCCCAGGATTCTGTTTGAGATGACTTTGGGAGTACCTTAAACACCACACAGCCTGCAGCTCTTCGAGATGGTTGCCCTCACTAACTCCCTTCAAAAGTCAATGTACAATGCCTGATTACCCAAGTATAACTCCTCACTGCACAATGGTTGCTGTTCTTCCCCAAACTGCTTCAACGAATTCACTAAGGTTTGTCCAGCATGCTATTCCCTTCGGTAGTCTGAGTTCATTGTCTTTTGCTGATCTTTTCTACTTCTTAATATAGAGCACTGTTGTGATCTCAGTGAAGATTCAATTATCTTTCCTTCCTCCCGAGCACTATTCTCACTGGTCCACAGTTCACTGGACTTCTGCAATCTCCTGTTTTAAAAGCAGGAACAACTTTAGTTGTCTGCAGTCTCCTGAATTAACAGTTAGAACAGATTTAGTTGTCTGCCAGTCATAGACCTTTACTTCCTTTTGTAAACAATCTACATAGTAATCCCTCAGCTCTCCCTTTCTTGAATTATTTTGGTTAACCCACATGTTGGACAAACTCATAGGCACATTACCATCGACCTGACACCTTGCTTCATATCTTCTCCTCATCATTTGTGAATGGGATCATAATGGGACAACAGTTTTTCACCCAACAGATCCCTACAGCAGTCCAGCACATGGAAAATAACCCAGGACACAGGGGAGGTCAAGTTAATTTCATATTGGCTCATGGTCCCCAGGACCCTGTTTAGTGAAGCCAATGTTCCATCCAACACAATGTCTACATGAGGAAATAATGGAGATATCTTCCATGTTGATTTACAGGGCAGCACAATGGATGAGCAGCCCTCAGAATTTACACTCGTATCATCAGCATGAATTAGTAATTAGCCTAACTTTCCTGTTTGCTCTTTAACACAGCTGATTGGTTAACTGATTCACACTAACATTTTGACCTCATTGTCTAAAGTTCTTCTTGGATCCTCGGTGTCTCAGAGATCTGTTTTGATTTTCATTGTCTAATGGATTATCTCTGATCCAAACCCCATATTATTGTTTTGTTGATTCCAATGCAGCATTGGAGACTGATTTGTCCCCAGATTCAGCATGGACCCTACTCCAGCGGACACAATGAAACACTTGAGTAAAGTCTCTCCAGCTTCATCTCTGCATGCATCAGTGGGGCGTCTGTGTTCACAACTTTAAGAGGTGGTTTCACAGCTTTTCTGTTGAACGCTTGAAGCAAAACCCACTCTAAAAGCTCATGACGAACATACCCTTGTCCACTGCATGGTCTTTTTCATTTTGTCAATAAGTTAACGATCAGAAAATTAAACCATGGAATCTTCAGCACCAGAGGAGGTCAGTCAGCTTATTGTTTCTGTGCTGGCTCTTTGAAATGCCTCCTCAGTTAGTCCCATCCCTACATATCTTTCCTGCAGTCCTGAAAATGTTTCCTGTTCAAATACATCTCCAATCTGAAGTTGAGAAAGCTCTGTATTTTGAACACTGCAGAGCTGCCATCATGCTGAGCTCACACTGAACCTAACTTAGCTTCTCCAGTTCGAACTTAATATTCACGCTCAAGTTTCAGGGAAAAGGGTTAGAGTGCTTCGGGCCTTGGCTGCTGAAGGCACAGCTGCTCATGGGGGAGCAGCGGGAATCAGGGGATCAGCAGAGTCTGGAAATGGAGCAGCACAGAGATCTAAGGGGATTGGACAAGGTTACAGAGATGAATGAGGTTGTATGGTTGATTATCATATCCTAGATTCCCTACAATGTGAAAACAAGCCTTTCAGCCCAGCAACTCCACACTGACCCTCACAGCATCCCACCTAGACCCATCTCCCATAACCCACTTAACCTACACATCCCTGAACACTACACGCAATTTAGCATGGCCAATCCACCTAGTCTGCACATCTTTGGACTGTGGGAGGAAACCAGAACACCCAGAGGAAACCCACGCAGACACGGGGAGAATGTTCAAACTCCACACAGACAGTCGCCCGAGGGTGGGATCGAACTGGCGGTGTGAGGCAGCAGTGCTAGCTACTGGGTGCCCCTTTTTTTCCCCAAATGCTAACCAAGTTCCCAATTACCTCTTTTGTGGTTGATTGTCATGGGTTGGATAAGGTTACTGAGATAGGGAAGGGCTGTAGGGGCTGGAGGAGTTTACAGAGATAGGGAGGGGTGTAGGGGCTGGAGCAGGTTACAGAGATGGAGATGGGGTGTAGGGGCTGGAGGGGGTTACAGAGATAGGGTTGGGGTGTAGGGGCTGGTGAATATTACAGAAATTGGGAGGGGTATAGGAGCTGGAGGAGGTTACACAGATCGGGAAGGCTGTTGGGGCTGGAAGAGGTTACAGAGATAGGGAGGGCTGTAGGGGCTGGAGGAGGTTGCAGAAATAGGGAGGGGTGTAGCAGCTGGAGGAGTTTCTAGAGATAGGGGTGTAGGGGCTGGAAGAGGTTACAAAATAGGGAGGGGTATAGGAGCTGAAAGAGGTTACAGAGACAGGGAGGGGTGTAGGGACTGGAGGAGGTTATAGAGATAGGGAAGTTTGTAGGTGGTGGAGGAAGTTGGAAAGATGGGGAGTGATGCCGGAATTGGAGGAGATTATAACGTTCAGGTTAGGGCTGCAAGATCTGGAAGATTAGAGTCCAAGGAGCTGGATTTTAGTTTTGTTGACCTGGAGCCTGTGCCTATCAGTTTGCAGAGGGTAATGAGTGAGTGTTATATTGGCTCGCTGCTGTTTTTGTTCCCAAGAAGAGCTCAATAAGAACCTTTTATGAAAACTATTAACCATAAGTCTGTACGTGCTGAGTATGTCATTACCTTGGAGAAGTGATAGAAGGAAGTAAGATTTCCTGATCATTGTCAGCTCAAGATCTGAAAGAGAAAGGAGTTAATGAGACCCCACGTGTTGTCCGACAGCTCTTGAGAGCTCTTTAGACATTGTCTTCTCTGACTACCTTGATTCTCAATGAAACGATAAGTGCTGTGCAGAGAGTTGCAAAGATTGAAAGAATGGAAGAACTAAGGGAATTGTATTTTTATAACACTTTTCACTGCCACGGGGCAACCAGAGCTCAAATAAAAACAAATTTGTGTGAATGCTCGCAATTATAAATTATATCTTTATTATATATTTACACTGAGGAACAGATTGGGAGACAGATTTTGGAAAGGTGCAGAAGTGCATGCGCGACTTCACTTCCCTAATATAGACTGGAACCTCCTAAGTGCAAATAGTTTGGATGGAGCAGATTTTGTCAGGTGTGCCCAGGAAGGATTTCTGACTCAATATGTCGACAGGCCGACGAGAGAGGAGGCCATGTTGGATTTGGTGCTTGACAACGAACCAGGTCAGGTGTCAGATCTCTTGGTGGGAGAACATTTCGGTGATAGTGATCACAACTCTCTGACTTTTATTATAGTCATGGAGAGGGATAGGAGCAGATGGTATGGGAAAGTATTTAATTGGGGGAGAGGGAATTACAATGCTATTAGACAAGAACTACGGAGCACCAATTGGGGTCAGATGTTCTCAGGGAAATGCATGATAGAATTGTGAAGGTTATTTAGGGAGCAGTTGCTACAGGTACTGGATAGGTTTGTCTCACTGAGGCAAGGAAAGGATGGTAAGGTGAAGGAACCTTGGATGACAAGACTTGTTGAACACCGAGTCAAGAGGAAGAAGGAAGCTAACTTAAGGTTGAGGAAGCAAGGATCGGACAGGGCTCTGGAGGTCTACAAGGTAGCCAGGAAGGAACTGAAGAATGGACTTAGGAGAGCTAGAAGGGGGTATGAGAAAACCTTGGTGGGTAGGATCAAGGAAAACCCCAAGGCTTTCTATACTAATGTGAGGAACAAGAGGATGGCCAGCGTGAGGGTGGGGCCAATCAGGGATAGTGGAGGGAACTTGTGTGCGGAATCGGAGGAGGTAGGGGAGGTCCTTAATGAATACTTTACTTCAGTATTCACCAGTGAGACGGACCCTGACGTTTGTGAGGACAGATATGCTCGAACCTTAGCTCGGTTGTTGTTAGGAAGGAGGATGAGCTAGAAATTTTGAAAAACATGAGGATAGATAAATCCCTGGGCCAGGCGGGATATTCCCAAGGTTACTACGGGAAGCGAGGGAAGAGATTGCTGCCCCTTTGGCAATGATCTTTGCTTCCTCACTGTCCACTGGAGTACAGCCAGAAGATTGGAGGGTGGCAAATGTCATTCCCTTGTTCAAGAAAGGGAATAGGGATAATCCTGGAAATTACAGACCAGACAGTCTTATGTCTGCGGTGGGCAAATTATTGGAGAGGATTCTAAGAGATAGTATTTATGAATATTTGGAAAAGCACAGTTTGATTAGAAATAGTCAGCATGGCTTTGTGAGGGGCAGGTCATGCCTCACAAGTCTTATTGAATTCTTTGAGGATGTGACAAAACACATCGATAGAGGTAGAGCAGTGGTTGTGGTGAATATGGATTTTAGCAAGGAATTCGATAAGGTTCCACTTGATCGGCTCATTCAGAAAGTAAGAAGGCATGGGATTCAGGAAAATTTGGCTGTATGGATACCAAACTGGCTGTCCAAGAGAAGACACAGGGTGGTAGTAAATGGAAAGTATTCAGCCTGGAGCTCGGTGACCAGTGGTGTTCCGCAGGGATCTGTTCTGGGATCTCTGCTGTTTGTGATCTTTATAAATGATTTGGATGAGGAAGTGGAAGGGCAGGTTAGTAAGTTTGCCGATGACACGAAGATTAGTGGAGTTGTGGACAGCGTGGAGGGCTGTTGTAGGTTGCAACGAGACATTGACAGGATGTAGAGCTGGGCAAAGAAGTGGCAGATGGAATTCAAGCCAGAAAAGTGTGAAGGTCAAATTTGAATGAAGAATACAAGGTTAATGGTTAATGATTCTCGGCAGTGTGGAGGAACAGAGGGATCTTGGGGTTCACGTCCATAGATCCCTCAAAGTTGCTACTCAAGTTGATAGGGTTGTAAAGAAGGCGTATGGTGTTTTAGCTTTCATTGGCGGGGAAATTGAATTTAAGAGCCGTGAGGTTATGCTGCAGCTCTACAAAACTCTGGTTAGACCACACTTGGAATATTGTGATCAGTTCTGGTCACCTCATTATAGGAAAGATGTGGAACCTTTAGAGAGGGTACAGAGGAGATTTACCAGGATGCTGCCTGGACTTGAGGGCAGGTCTTATGAGGAAAGGCTGAGGGAGCTAGGGCTTTTCTCATTGGAGCAAAGAAGGATGAGAGGTGACTTGGTAGAGGTGTACAAGATGATGAGAGGCATAGATAGAGTGGATAGTCAGAGACTTTTTCCCAGGGTGGAGATGATTATTATGAGGGAGCACAATTTTAAGGTGTTTGGAGGAAGGTATAGGGCAGGTGTCAGAGGCAGATTCTTTACACAGAGAGCGGTGGGTGTGTGGAATGCGCTGCTGGCAGTGGTAGTGGAGTCAGATACTTTAGAGACTTTTAAGCGACTCTTGGATAGGCACATGGAGGATAGTAAAATGTAGGGTATGAAAGGTAGAGTGATCTTAGTAGGATAATAGGTCGGCACAACATCATGGACTGAAGGGCCTGTACTATGCTGTACTGTTCTCTGCTCTGTGTTCTATGTTCTATATCAAAGAATGCTGCAGGAACCCAACAGGTCTGGCAGCATCTCTGCAGAGAAAAACAGTTAACACTTTGAGAACAATATCACTTCTTTAGAACTGACGGAGAGTGGAAAATTTTTTTTAATTCTTTTGACAGAGAGGAAGGAGGGATGAATGGAACAGTTGGTGAAGGTGCCCAGAGTAAAAAGATGGAGGCAGTACTAATGGTAGCAAAGGAGGGATTGAGATGTAAAATGGGTACAAATGACAGGTGTGTAAAGGAGAATATAGGTCCACTCTGCTGGATGAAAGCCAACGAGATGCAGGTCGGCGATGGGGAAGAGTGGTTTGATCAGTATGTATGACAGAGAGCAAGCTCTCAAGTTACTGGCTTAATGCTGAACCCCAGGCTCAAGACTGCTTCCATGTTCCAGCGAAGCTCAATGCAAGCTGGAGGAACAACACCATATTTTCTACTGAGAACGTAACATCTTGCAAATTCAGTAAGTTCAGCAAATTCAGTCCTCTATTTTGATTAAAATCTTGCCTGAGTCTTGGTGGCTTTCCAACCAGTACAGTAGACCCATTGTCTCATATTCACACCAATCATTAACATATATTTTCTATCTCAAGCCTTTTTTCACCATCATTAGCAATTCTTCATTTCTTCCTCCAGGCACCATCACCAACCGTCCCACTTCCTCATTCTCTCCCTCTGTCAACAGCATAAAACCATCATTTACCAACCCACTTTGCTTCAGAGGAACAGTCAGATTGGTCTCGAAATATTAACTCTATTTCTGTCTGCTCATAGATGCCACCAGACCTGCTGCAGGGTGAGGGCATATGACCAGTGGGATAGCACAAACACCAATGGGCCGAGTGGCCTCCTCTACCCTGTCATTCTATGACCTTATGAGTTTTCACTTTACACGAAACAAACAGCTCCAGTATTTCCTGTTTACAGTCCCAAAGTTTTTGTCTCTATACTTCCATCGTCTCTTTATTTAGAAAGGTGATCTGCCTTCGGTCCAGATCTCAGCAAGACTTAGAAACATTTAAAAGACGTCAATGATTGGAATCAGTTTTTGCACAGTCACAGTATCAACAAAGGATGATCTTGGTTGTGGAACTGAGTTCCAGATGTTACATTACTTACCTACACCGTGTTCAACTGCTCGCCTGGAGAGTAACTGCTGACACACTGTAATCAGGCTGAATGGCTTCTTCCTGTGCTGTTCATTCTATGTATTACATTGAAAGGGCTGATATGGCACTGTGAGTGACATCAGGAAGTGGGTACAGAGTGTCAAAATGGTTGATTACCTGAGTTTACCATAAACAAGCTGTGAACCCTGTGCATGATAGTATCGCTGTGCAGTCCTGGGCAGCTATCGACATGGTTCAAGGTGGCTGAATCATCTCCTCCTGTACCAGTGTAATAGGGTTGAAGGGCTGAATGACCTCGTCCTGTTCCAGTATTACAAGCTGGAGGCACTGAATGGGACTCCTCATTTCCTGTGTAACAGCCACTCGGGGTTGAATGGGCCTCATTCTTCTCAACTCAAGTGAATATATTCCTAATTGATCCAAACTGTCATCATACTTGCGTCCTGTCATTCCAGGAACCAGTCTGGGGAACTTCCACTGCACTCGGTCCATGACCACAACATCCTTCTCCCGATAATGAGACTAAAACTGCATACAGTACTTTGGTCTCACCAAAACCCTATGCAATTTCAGCAAGACATCCCTGCTCCTGGACGCAAATTCTCTCGCCGTGAAGAACAGTGGACCATTTGCTGCCTTCACCACCTGCTGCTCCTGCAAGTCTACTTTGAACGACTGGTGTACAAGGGCACCCAGGTCTCATTGCACCATCTCTTTCCCAATCTACCACCATTCAGATAATACTCTGCCTTCCCCCTGTTTTTGCTCCCAATGTGAATAACCTCTCATTTATTTACATTATACCTCATGTGCCATGCAATTGCCCGCTCACTGAACTTATTCAAATCACAGTGAAACATCTCTGCTCACTCCTCACCTTCCCATCCAGCTTTGTGATTTCTGCTACTTGGAGATATTACATTGAATTCCCTCATCCAAATCGCAAATATATATTGTGAATAGATGGGGTCCAAGCACTGATCGCTGTGGTACCCCACTAATTCCTGGATGCCACTTGAAAAATGACCCATTTATTCCAACTCTTTGTTTCCTGTGTGCCAGCCAGTTCCCTATCCATCTCAATAGTCTACCCTCAATCCATGCTGTTTAATTTTTTATGAAGATAGAACAAAATTTATCTGCCATTTCTTTGTTCCCCATTATAAATTCCACTATTTCTGATTGTAAGGGGTCTATGTTTGTCTTCCTCTCATCCTTTCAGTTTTCCCTGCTTTAACCAATCCCTTCTTCCTACCAAACTGCTCCCAATCCTCAGGTTTGCTGCTCTTTTTGGTCTATTTGTCTGACCCTTCCTTGGATCTAATATGGTTGTTAATTTCACTTGTTTGCCGTGGTTGCGCCATCTTTCCTTTTTATTCCTGTGTGACAGGCTCAAGGTGGGAGCTGAGTGTCTTCCTCCTGTTCCTTTGTAACAAGATCGAGGAGGGGGCTGAATGAGGTCCTCCTATTCCTGTGTAACAGGCTTGGGGAGGGAATTAATGGCCTCCTCTTCCTCCTGTGTAATGGGCTACAGCACTGAATGGCCTCTTCCTGTTCCTCGTGTAATAGGCTTGAGGAGGGGGCTGAATGGCATCTTCCTGTTCCTTGTGTAACAGACTCAAGGAGGAGGCTGAATCGGCCTCTTCCTGTTCCAGTGTGCCTTTTCAATGACTCTCTAATCTACATAAAATTGACATCAAACATTTTTCCAGCGAATGACAGTTTGCTTGTAGGGACAGATGTGGTGCTGTTTTCTCATATTTTCCTCACTGCCTGACTTGAATCACCTCGATACCCTGAATTTCTCATTAAGTATAGGGGGAGCAGCATGGGAAGAGGCCATTCCACTCAGGCAGACCACGTGGGCAGTTAATCCCTGTGTAAGTATTAGGACAGCTCAAGGGTAAGTAACGTAGCAATAGGAACTCACCTTCATGAATAACGTCGTATTTCATAGAATCATAGAATCCCTACAGTATAGAAGCAGGACATTGGGCCCATTGAGTTACAGCTACCCTTCCAAAGAGCATCCTACCCACACCCAACCTGCTACCCTATCCTATATTCCTGCATTTCCCACGGCTAATCGACGTAGCCTACATCGCTTCCTCTGGCAGCTCATTCCATACACGCACCACCCTCTGTGTGAAAAAGTTGCCCCTTAAGTCCCTTTTAAATCTTACCCCTCTCACCTTAAACCTGTGCCCTCTGTTTTTGGACTCCCAACCCTGCGAAAAGACCTTGTCTATTTACCCTATCCATACCCCTCATGATTTTATAAATCTCTATAAGGTCACCCCTCAGTCTCTGACGCTCCAGGGAAAATAGCCCCAGCCAATTCAGCCTCTCCCTGTAGCTCAAACCCTGAACCCTAGTAACATCCTTGTAAATCTTTTCTGAGCCCTTTCAAGTTTCACAACATGCTTCCTATGTTAGGGACACAGGAATTGACAGTACTCCAAAAGTGGCCTAACCAAAGTCCTGTAGAGCAGCAAATGACCTCCCAACTCCTTTACTCTATGCGCTGACCAATAAAGGCTAACATAACACGAATACCTTCTTTACTATGCTATCTACCTGTGACTCCACTTTCAAGGAACTATGAATCTGCACTCTAATGTCTCTTTGTTCAGTAACACTCCCCAGGACCTTGCCATTAAGTGTATAAGTCCTGCCCTGATTTGTCTTTTCAAAATATAGCACCTTACGTTTATCTAAATTAAAATCCATCTATCACTCCTCAGACCATCGTCACATCTGATCAAGATTCCATTGTACTCTGAGCCAACCTTCTTTGCTGTTCACTACACCTCCAATTTTAGTGTCATTTTGTTTCTTCTTTGGATTTCTTCAAGCCTCCTAATTGTATAGCTCAAATGCTACCCACGTTCTGATTTTTCTCCATCATTTTCTGTTTTTATCCCTAGTTTTTCCAACATTTGTTGTTCAGACAAAGATGCTTCTTCATTTCTATGCCCACACTTATCTGTCTATCTCAGTCTAACTGGACTTAATGCTGCCTTTTTATTCCTGTTCCTCTACTCTTTCAGTAAGGCACTCATTGGTCTTGTTCTCCATCCAGTTGAACCTGAGCATCCTCGGCCATACCCACATTTCAAAAGTTGTTACCCTCCTCTATCGATTTTCTTCAGAGTCTGACTCTCACATCCATTGAGTACGACCCTCCACATCAGTGACTGCATCCAATGTTTTCTCAGCTTCAGGCTGGTGTTTTCAGATGTTGAGATTGAAGTCACTGGTCACAGTGCTTGTTGTTGTTTTGCTAAGCCACATTTCAGTCCTGGCAATGTTCATCATTGACCCAAGCAGGAATTTATCCAATCTCCCCACTTCAGTGTACCCAATCCTGATATCACCATTGCCATTTACAGATATTACGTTGGCCATTCCCTCATTCATGTTCAGTCCAATGTCTCCCTGTGTCTTTTGTCTTGGCCCATCTCCAGCTCTTGCTTTGTTCTGTTTGTGTGTGTGTGTGTGGTATTGTCTGCACACCAGAGATTCCACAGCCACATCTCTACAAACAAATTCCCGGGAGAATGTTAGATTTATATTGTCCATGACAAGGCATGTAGATGTGCGTAAACGAAGACACAAACATTTCAACAGGCTTTCCTCTTTTAAGACATTTTTTAAGTGGGCCGTGTTTTTGGTCAGTCACTGAGGATCTTGTTATGTGGCTTGGGATCATGTTTTATGTAAAGAAGGTGAAAAATGAGGAAAGGATTTCCAGAGGTTCATGCTCATACCTTCAACAGGTAGTTGAAGGCAGATTGATACACATCAGGAAATACTCATGAGGTTAGAACTGGAAAAGTGTAGACATCTCAGAGGGCTGTGGGGCTTGGGGATTACCTGATGGTTCTTATTGTCACTTATGTCCCACACTTCGTTTCCCCAGGTGCGGATGTCACTGGCAACGCCAGCATTTATTGCCCATCCCTAACTGCCCAAATGGCAGTGAAAAATCACTCACATCGCTATGGGTCTGGAGTCTGTGGGCAAGCCCTGGTAATGACAATACTGTCCTTCCCTAATGGTCATCAGTGAACCTGTTGGGTATTGCTAACAATCTTCAATGATTTCACCGTCATCACTGGATGCTGAATTCCTGATTTTTAATAGAATTCACATTCCACCATCTGTCATGGATGATTCAAACTCGGGTCTCCAGAACATTACCTGCCTCTCTGGATGAAACATCTATTGATAATAATGCTAGACCATTGCCTCCCCACTAAAGTGAAAGGCCAGATTGGGCATTCTCAGAGGCTTTACAGTGAAAAGATCTGGAAGCCTTTGAGGCCTCACAGAAACCATTAGCTGTTCAGAAAATTTAAAAAGAAAAATTCATGGGATGTGAGTGTCACTGAATGGGCCAATATTTATTGCTCAAAGCACAGTTAGGAGTCAACCAGATTACTGTTGGACTGGAGTCACATGTAGGCTAATTCAGGTAAGATTTCAACAGTTTCCTTCCCGGAAGGCCATTAGTGAATCAGAAGGGATCTTACAAATATCATCAGTAGTTGCACGGTCTCTATTAGACTAAAGTTTTAATTCCAGACTTTTAATTAAAGTTAAATTTCACCATCTGTCACAGTGTCATGTGAAGCAATGCCCCCACAGCATTAGCTTTGGATTCTGAATAGCTAACCCAGTGACATTCTCACCGCTCCATCACCAATCTTACAGGGAATGTTGCAGTGAAATGAAGCTTGATTTTCAGCCACAGCAAAAGACTGAAGATGGACAGTTAGTGATTCATTCTTTCTCTGTGTTTTCTAGATAGCAGAGGATAGAGTCTGCATGTGATCCTGATCCTGATCCTGATCCTGTGAATACGAGTCAGGATATTCGTCATGGCAGTTGTTCTCACTACTACTGGTGTTTGTGAGTGGCAGACAGTTAAAGGAAACTGAAAGGCTGTTTCAAGCTTTGTCAGTGCAACCAAATCACATGTGCTGTTGGGTTAAGTTGCACTGAATCCAGTAAATGGCACTGGTTAGGATCATCTTAAAGCCACAGAATTATTACAGCACAGAGGGAGGCCAGTTGGTTCATTGAGCCACGCTAGCTCTCTCTGTAAAGCAATCCAGTTCATCCCATCTCCCCATTTTCTCTTCATTGTTCTGAGCATACTTTTCCCTCAAATGTCTAACCAACTCCTATTTGAAATCATTGAGCATCTACCCTTCCACCCCAACTTGTAGGCAGTGAGTTCCAGATCATTGTCACTCGCTGTGTACAACAGTCTTCCTCACAATTCCCACTCTTTATTTCTGACACAGAATCTTCAAACTGTCTCTCCTGGTCCTTGTATCAGTGAATGGCAACAGCTTTCCTTTGTCTCCCTGATCTAAACCTGTCCCTATGTGCTCCACCTCAGTCAGACTGCCCCCAATTTCCTTCACGCTAAGGAAAACTGCCCTAGCTTCTTCAACTGAGTCCTATCACTAAAATCCCTGCTCCCAGGAACTATTTGTGTCAATCTCCTCTTCACCCTCTCAAAGACGCTCACATCCTTCCTAAAAATCAGGACCAGAACTAGACACAATATTCTGTTTGTGAACTAACCAGGGCCTTATACATGTTCAGCATAACGTTTGTCCTCAACAGCTCCATCTACAAAGCTCTTGTAATTTATCAGCAGTTTGTCGTCAGCAAATGGCGTGCAATTAAACTTCAGCATGTTGCATCTTAGTGTACGGAGAGAAACCTCAAATCAGAGCTTCTCCTTCTCCACAGCATGCTGAAACCTTTCCTCATCCCTTCTTCTCCCCACTGCTGCTGTATGACCCCCATCATACCTAAGACTGAGTGCAGACAACGCGGTTGAATAGCCTTGAAGAAAAACATGGCTTCGCTCAACTTTGTTATCAGAGCTGAACATAATTTCTGAATGCTGCATCTTGTTCATGCAGTGAGGAATTATAAAGAGCATGTCAGTTATGAACACTGTTACATTTATTAACAGAATGGAATAAAATACTCAGGCTGATCTGCAGATAAATATCAATTAAACTACATTGATTCAAAATTGCTGGCTCAAAGATGGTCTCACATTTTCTCAACTTGTCCACATTGTTTGAAATTTTGGGTTAAATGTAGAATGGATATTTCCAAAGTAAACATGTCACATTGTACTTACAGCCTCCTGCCAGTGGTGGCATTGTAATGTTCCTGCCTTGTTTCTTAGATATAGGAGAAACTATTCCAGTTGAGTATGAGAAGTTGCTAGACATAGACTACAGAGAAATTTTCGCACTGGGCCAAAGATGTTCTTAAGGTAATGCACACTCAGAATGCACCCATTGTCAGCGCATCACAAACTCTGACAAAGTTGCACACCCTCAGTATTAACCCTGCAGCAGTACAGCTCTCATTCAGGACTGACCCTCTGACCAAGCTCATACTCTCTCCCTATCTCTGTAATTTCCTCCAGCACCTACAAACCTCTCTATTTGGGAGCCCTCTTATAGCCCCAGTACCCTTGGCTATGGCTGTAATTTCTTCCACTCCCTACAACATTCTGAGCACTGTTTGTTTTTCCAATTCTGACCTCTTAACCATATCCCACTTTCCATTGCTCTACCATTAGTGGCCGTATCTGGATCCTGAGATCTGGAACTTCCTTGCTAGACCTTGTGGCTGGAAGGAGGATCTCAGAGATTCTCACAACACAGCAGCAGTCAGAATGAGTGTCCACGCCTGACACTTCCTGCCCAGTCTCACCAGCACAGCAACCACAAGAAGGAAATGGAATTACTCACAGTTAAACAGAACGCAAACTGGTTCATATGTAAAGGTCGGAAATTTATAGTTTCCCTTTGTCTCTGATCTACAGAGCAAATAAAATTTATAAAATCACAGACTGACACAGCAAGAAAGAGGCCCTTCAGTCTATCCTGCCAGTTCTGGCTATTTGATAGATCTAACCAATTAGGTCCAATGTCCCACTCATTCACACTGTGTCCAAATGCCCTTTTGACAGTTCCAGTTGAATCTGCTTCCATCACCCATTCAGAACATCGGTTCCACATCAGAACAGCTCACTGTGAACAATGAACTGGAGCCTGCCTGCTCAGTCACAGTCACTTCAAGTAAAGAGAAGATGTGGAGAGTTATTTTCAGGCATTGGATATAAGGTTGAAGTTGTGTAAGGAAGCTGTGGCAAGGAAAAGTACGTGAACAATGTCATTAGTGGGAGTGGTTTACAGCCACCAACATAATCCATAATGTGAGACACTGTGTACATGACAAAATACTGGGTTGGAACAAAGAACAGTTCAGGAACAGGCCTTTCGGCCCACCAAGGCTGTGCCAATACTTGTTGCCTTTCTAAACTAAAAGCCTTTTGCCTATTCATGAACTGTATTCTTCAATTCCCTGCCTATTCATGTGTCTGTTCAGATGCATCTTAAACGTTGTTGTTGTATCCACCTCCACTACCTCCTCTAGTATGTGCATTCCAGGCACATACCATCCTCTGTGTAAAAACCTTGCCATTGACATCTCCTTTAAAATTACCCATGTTACCTTAAACGTAGATCTCCTTGTAATTGACTTTTCTATCCTGGGAAAAAGATTCTGACTGTCCATTCTAACCATACCTGTCATCGATCTGTAAGTTTCTATCAGGTTGTATCCCTCATCCTTCATCATTCAAGTGAATACAAAACCATTAAGGTTTTGGAGTAGATTTGTAGCTCGGGTTGTGGGTGCTGAGGTTGGGTGGCTCGCCGAACTGGTTTCCTGTATCGCAGACTTTTCGTTACCATGCTGGGTAACATCCTCAGTGCAGCCTCCAATGAATTTTCGGTGTGTATTCCCGCCTGGTTTTTAAACTCTGGGGTCCGTTGAGCTGGATTGCCTCACTTCCGGTTTTCCTTCGTAGTGGAATGTGTCCATTCGAGTTCAATGTGTTTATTAATAGTATGCTTCATGGAATGCCAGGCTTCTAGGAATTCTCGTGCTTGTCTCTGCCCGGCCTGTCCCAGGATCTTGGTGTTGCCCCAGTCAAAGTCATGGTTCTCCTTGTCCATGTGGATTGAGGTGAGTGAGAATTGGTCATGTCTTTTTGTAGCCAGTTGGTGTTCTTGTACCGTTGTTGTTAGTTTCCTTCCTGTTTGTCCGATGTAGTGTTTCTTGCAGTCTCTGCAGGGGATCTTGTAGATGACATTGGTCCTTTCCATGGCGGGGAGTGGGTCTTTAGTTCAGGTGAGCAGTTGCTGTAGGGTTGATGTGGGTTTGTGTACCACTCTGATGCCCAGCGGTCGTAGGAGTCTTGTGGTGAGTTCCGATGTGTTCATGATGTCGGGTAATGTGATGAATGTGGCAGGGCGTGTAGTATCTTCCTGATGTTGTTCTTGTAGGCATCTTCTGACCCAGTTTTTGGATATCCATCATCCCTGAAAACCTGGAGGAAGCATTTTTCTTCCTCTTGGTGTAGTTCCGTGTTGCTGCAGTCTGTTGTTGCCCTTTTAAATAGTGTTTGCACACAGCTTCGTTTTTGTGTCTTGGGATGGTTACTGTTGAAGTTCAGTACCTGGTCTGTGTGTGTGGCTTTCCTGCGTATTTTCGTTTGCAGTTCCTCATTTGTCTTGCGCTCTACCATGATGTCCAGGAATGGGAGCTGTTTGTTCTTCTCTTCCTCTCTGGTGAATTTTATGCCGGTGAGGGTGTTGTTTATAAGTTTGTGTGTTTCCTGTAATTTGGTCTGTTTAATGATGACAAAGGTGTCGTACACAGAGCGTATCCATAGTTTTGGTTGGATTTGCGGAAGGACCGTCCTTTCTAGTCTTTGCATCACTGCTTCTGCTATGAGTCCGGAGATAGGTGAACCCCTGGGTGTCCCGTTGATTTGCTCATGTATTTGGCCGTTGAAGTTGGTGGTAAGGTATAGGTCCAATAGTTTACAAACCATGTTCGTCCAATGTCTCCTCATAGCTAATACCCTCCAAGCCAGGCTACATCCTGGTTAACCATTTCTGTACCATCTCCAGAGTCTCTACATCCTTTTGGGAGTGTGGCAACCAGAACTGTACATAATAAAGGGATGGTCATAATCATGGGTGGCTTCAGTCTACATTCTGGAACAGAGCAGGCTTGACATTGTGAGATGCAGCAGGATCTTTAGATGACCTCAGAGAAACAGGTGCCCGCTCAGTAGCAGTTAGTGAGAAGTTTGGGCCTAAGATGAGTATTTTAAACTTAAGTAAAGACAATTATGTTGGTGCAAAAAGTGAACTAGCTGAAATGAACTTACGTAACAGGCTAGAGATAGATCAATAGACGCAGAGACAGAGTGGAAGGCATTTCATGGGATATTTCAGAATATTTAGATGAAATACAACCCTCCTGTAAATAATGATTCCAAAGGGAGATCCTGCCATCTGTGGGTAAATAAAGGCATTAAGAAACATCATGCTTGAGGAAAAGCAACGAATTATAAACAAGATGAGTGGCAGGTCAGATAATTGGTCAGAATGTATCAAATGGCAGAGAATAACTAAAAGATTAATCAGGAGGAAGAAATTGGAGTATGAAGTAGCTGGCTACAAAGTGAACAATGTTTAGCAATGGTTGCTACACGTATCTAAAAAGGAATAGCGTAAGTGCATGTTGGTGCTCTAGGGAGGGTGTTAATTCGGGGAATAAATGGAAATAGTGAATGAAACACATAAATATTCTTCCCCTGTATCACCATGGAGGATTTAAAAACTTTCTGATGATAAACATTTTCAGGCTGCCCATGGCTGAAAGCAGCGTGAAATGGCCGAAAGTGGTCTTCAGATGACTTAGAATAGCTTGTTTAGTATATTATTAAAGTAAACCGTAAGTTATAGCAACAGTCGCTCCATGGACCAAATATATGCAAGGTAACAAAATTAAGATGGCACACAAAGGGTCTAGTTGCAAACACACAGCTGCAGTTTTTTTCTACAGAGACAGCTGGGTAAGGACTTGCATTGTGAAAAGCCCACAGATAGAGATAAGGGTTTCTGGTAAACATCATGAGATCATGGAAGACTGAGGTTTGACCAGAAGGCTGCCCAGCATTGACCACACAGTCACATGATTGATTTGGTGTGCATATAATTAATTAATTAATAATATGATTGATCTGTAAATGCCAAAGGCAGGCTGAAAACAAAGATATAAAAGTTTGCTGTGTTCATCCAGCTCTACACCTTGTTATCTCTTATAAAAGTTTGTGTCTCTCCTTTGTTCATTTAAGAAGCTTCTGACTCCCAGACGTTTCTTCCCACCGGCGTAATTTCAATAAACTCTTTGCTGCTGGAGGTGGACTCTGGGTGTTGAGTGATTTATTTAGTCATTCTACCCCAACAAATGTAAATCAGGAGGTGGAAGAGAGAGAGGATCTTTATGAAAGTACATACAGCCATGAGATAAGTGATACTGAGTAAATTGGCGGAGCTTTGGGCTGACAAGTCCCTGGAATCTGGTGGACTTCATCCCATGGTGTTAACGGAAGTGGTGTAAGATGTAGTCCATGGGTTGTTGTTAGTTTTACAACATTTGCTGGACCCTGGGAAGATTCCACTAGATTAGAAAGTTGCAAATAACACCCATCCATTCAAGGGAGGGAGGCCGCAAACAGGAAACTCGTTCTGAGGAAACTCAAACTTTCTGTCATTTAACAGTGAAGCTGTTAAAAATTTATCATTAAAAAGTTTATTATCATGCATTTTGTCACAGTAATCGGGAAGAGTCAACAAAGTTTTGTGAAAGGAGGATCAAATTTAACCAATTTATTGCAGTCATTTGAAGGAATAATGAGCACTGTGGATAAAGGAGAGCCCGTAGATTTGCTGTGTTTCAATTTCCAGAAAGCATTTAACAAGTTGCTAGATAAAGGTTATTGTGCACAGTAGAAGCCTTTGCTGGGATAAATACGGTCCCACCTGGATTGTTGCTGGGACCGTAGCTATTTACAGTTGATATCAATGACATAGAAGAAGGGATAGAAAGCATTGAGAAAGTACAGGAGACAGTCCATTCGCCCCCTCGAACCATGTTAAATGGGTCTGCACACAGACAATATCTGGACACATAAAAGATTAACAGCTTGTTTGAAATTCTGGGCACACTGCTACCTTCTTACTTGCCAATGTAACCCACACTGACACAGCGACATTCTGAAGAAACAGGGTGGGGAGTAGCACGGGAAGGGGCTACTCAGCCCAAGCAGTGTGTATTGGCAATTACTCTCCAAGCGAGCAGTTGGACAGGTCCAGGGTAAGTAACATAATGACAGGAACTTACTGCCAAGATTAACATCATTCTTTGTTGATATTGTAAGGACGTATTCCAATAATTGATGCTTTTGAAAGGTTTCTATTTATTATTGAGATCTGTCTGTGAGTCTCAAGTCAGTGAAACAGTTTCTGGATCAAGGGATAAGGGATATGAAGAGCCAGGAGCTTTGGGATATTCTAAGGAGGTGAAAACTTTGCAGAAATTCAAATCCTTCATTGTTTTACTTTGACGAAGCCTTCTGACTCTGAAGAGCACATATCATTCTGCAGAGAGTCAAAGTAGTCTGTAAGGATATTATCGAAAAGTCGTTATGATCTCTCGAGAGCTGTCGGACAAGAGGTGAGCTTTCATTAACTGTTTTCTTTTTCGGAACCTGGGAGGGAGAAGCTGATGAAATATCTGGGAGTAGACAATGATTGAGAAATCTTACTTCCTGCTGCCGTTTCTCCAAGGTAATGTCATCATCAGCTCAGACAGGTTTATGGTTAATAGTCTTTGTTAATAATTGTTCTTACTGAACTCTAATTGGGAACTAATTCAGCAGTGAGCCAGTGTTCAAACTCATACAAAGTCTAGTACATATGTGACCCATGTGCTCACTGAAATATACTGGTTCCCAGTCTGACAACAGTAATGGAGGAGCACAGAGATCTTATAGTGTACATTGCAGATCTACAGGAGGTTACAGAGATAGGGAATGGAGAAGGAAGATGAAGGAAGGGAAAAAACTGGTGATTATCATAATGTTGAAGCTTTGGTAACCAATGGAAATTAGTGAACAATGATCTAATTGTGGGAGCGAGCCGTGATAAAAACCGGAGAATGCAGTTTACTCTGAAGTGAGTAGTCCAATTACAATTTTCTGAAATTTATGTCTTTTGCTGATTTTCATCAGAGTTGCCCATAAAGCCAACACAACAGCTCCCAGAATAGATACGCTGATCAGTATCACACTTCCTGTCCATCTCATTGTGTGAGAAACCTCGATAAGGGTGTGAGATAACCGTCAGAGAGAAGGAAGGCAAAACAGTCAGTGGATACAGTGTCAAACATTCAGTTCAATCTTTTTCTTTAATGTCTGCTCATGCAGAGCTCATGCTAGAGGCACTTCGCTCAAGTGTGCTGCAGTAGGGTCAGTGCTGAGCTTGGGGAACAGCTGTATTGCAATTAACAATGCAACAGCATTTGCTGGACCTGGAAAGATTCCACCAGATTAGAAAATAGCAAAATTAACCCATCGATTCAATGGAGGCCAAAAACAGGAAACGCTCATTCTGAGGAAACTCGGATCAAAAATAATCTTTTTTGATTATGAGGTAGCAAAGAGATCCCTTAGACAATGAAGATCCAAAGAGATTCCTTCCGGCAGGAAAGGTGTTAAGGGCAGGTCATGTCTGACCAACCCCCTGTACAGAAGAGGACATTGGTTTAGAAGGCTTTTGATAAGGTCCTGTGTGGAAAGCTGACAACAAAGGTCAGAGCCTGTGTGATCCAAGGAAATGTGGCAAACTGGATTCACATTCGGCTGAGTGGCTGGAAGCAGAGGGTGATGGATGAGGGGTGTTTTCTCCACTGGATATCTGTGTCCAGAGGGATCCCACGGGGGTCAACATTGGGTCCTTGCCATTTGTGATTAAATAAATGATTCACACTTGAATGTCAGGTGGGTTGAAAATAATGAAGCTTACAGGAGGGTATATATGAGCTCCTCAGAAGGACTGATCGGTGCCTAATGGAGTTCAGTCCGGAAAAATGTGAAGTGATGCACTTGGGTGGGACAAACAAATCAAAGGAATACATGATGAATAGTGGGACCGTAGGAATCACCAAGGATCATGTACACTGCGTGTGCACTGATCCCTTAAGGTATAAGGATAGGTGGGTAAAGTCGATAAGCAGGTGTTAGAACCCGTGCTGATTTATCATTATTTTTGCTTTTATTCTGTTGTCAATTTTGGTTTGAGCCTGTGAACGAGGAGTTGGGAGCTGAAAATAACTTGTGGAGTTTGTGGTAAGTGGCAAAGAAGAAACCAAACAGGCTTTTATTTGTTTTGTGATGCCAGCCCTGGAGGTTAATTGCAGACTGATTCTTGATTCAAAGGATTCCAACAGGCACATGGCTTTGTGTGAGGAAGGGCATCTCTTACAAATTTGATTTAGCTCTTTGAGAAAGTGACAAGGATGATTGATGAGGGCAGGGCAGTAGATGTCCATATGGACTTTAACCCGGCCTTTGACAAGGTTCCTTCAGGCAGGCTGATACAAAAGGTCATCATGGAAACTGTGGTGAGCTGGTAAGCTGGATATGGGACTGGCTTAGTCACAGAACACAGAGAGTAGGGGTGGAAGGGTGTATTTCTTTTGGAGATCTTTGACCAGTAGTATTCTGCAGGGATCAGTGCTGTGACCCCTGTTGTTTGTAATATATAAAAATGATTTGGAGGACAATGTTGCGGATGACACAAAGATTGGGGGAGCTGAGGATAATGAGGAGACTGCCAGAGGATATGGCACGATATAGATAAGCTGTAGACTTGGGCAGAGAAATGGCAGGTGGAGTTTAATCTGGACAAATATGAGACAAATGGAAGATCTAATGCAGGAAGGAAGTGTACAGTAAATGGCAGAACCCTCAGTAGCACCATTAGACAGACGGATCTTAGCATACGAACCCATAGGTCCCTGAAAGTAGCAACAGAATGGATAAGGTGGTCAAGGAGGACATGGCATGCGTGCCTTCATCAGTCAGGGCTCAGGGTATAAATATTGGCAAGTCAAGTTGCAGCTGTATAGAACTTTAGTTCTGCCACATTTGGAATATTGTGTATGGTTCTGGTTGCAACACTACCAGAGGAATGTGGATGTTTTGGAGAGGATATAGAAATAGTTTACCAGGATGTTGCCTGGTTTGGAGGGCATTAGCTCTGAGGAAAGATTGGACAAACTTGGTTGGATGAGGGGTGATCCGATCGAAGTTTTCAAAATTATGAGAGGCAGATAAATTGGATAGTTGAAATATTTTTTCCAGAGTAGGGGAACATAGGTTTAAGGTAAAAAAGCGAAAGTTTAAAGATGTGAGAGGCACATAGAGGATGGTGAGTGCCTGGAATGCACTGCCAGATGTGGTGATGAAGGCTTACACAATGGCAATGTTTAAGGGGCAGCTTGACAATTATACGGATAGGCGCGGAATGGAGGCTTACAGACCATGAATAGGCAAAAGGTTTTAGTTTAGAAAGGCATCCTGTGTTGGTACAGCCTTTGTGAGCCTTTTCATGGGCTGAACTGTTCTTTGTTCATTTATAGATGAACAGGAGAAACAGGAGCTGAATAATGGGCTAACTTCAAACAGGAGACAGTTTGGGCAGAAGAAACGGAGATTTCCTCAAAAGAGAAAGGAGGGCAAAGTCAATGCAGAGCTCCTGAATGACAAAAAAGATAGAAATGAAGTTAAACGAGAAATTCCAAAGTCTTTTAGAACCACATTTGTAGTAAATAGGTGGTAAAGGGCTGACCAGGCACCAAATGGGGATTTACACATGGAGGTAAGCGGCGCCACTGAGCTGTTCAATGAATTCTTCGCATCTGTCTTTCCCTACAAGGCAGATGCTGTCCCGGCCTTGGTGACAGAGGAGAAAGCTCAGTCACTGAAAATGGTTCAAAACTGATAAGGAGGAGCTATTGGTTAAGCTGTCAGGGCTTAAAGTCACTAAGACGCTGGGACCAGATGAAATGCATCCAAAGACATTGAAGGAAGTGAGAGCAGTAACTGCAGTGGCACTGGCCATAAGCCCATAAAATGCGGGAGCAGAAATGCATTAATCTTTCAATCTTCCCTGCATTTGGGTATGGTGCCAGAGCACTGGGCAAGTTCAACCGTTACACCCTTAATGGGTAAGGCAGTAATGTGTGTCATTGTCAAAATATGGTCAGCAATTATAGACCGTTCAGTTTAATTACATGGTGGGGAAACTTTTAGAAACAATCATTTAGAATATGATTGATATGTCACATCGAAAATGTGGGTCAGTTTGAAGGATTCTACATGGATTTGTGAAGGGAAATTGGTGTGTAGCAAACTTGCTGCAGTTTTCCAAAGACCTATCACAGAGACTTGATGGGGGCAACGCTGCTGATGTTTAAAAGCAAAGAAGTCATCTTTATGTTGAACCTCATGAGATGGGAGAAATATTCATCGATTATTTTACATCAGTTTTTACTGTGGAGAAAGAAATGGAGGCTAGAGAACGCGGGGAAATAAATATTCATGTTATGAAAACAGTTCACATTACAGAGGATGTGTTAAAGGTCTTAGAAAATATGAAAGTGGATAATCTCTGGGATCTCATCTAGTGTATTTTAGGGTCCATCAACTTGTATCTATTGTATCCACTGCTCCCGATATGGCCTCCTCTACATTGGTGAGACCAAGCGTAGACTTGGAGATCATTTTGTAGAGCTCCTGCACTCTGTACACAACAAACGACAACACCTTCTGGTCACCAACCATTTTAACTCACCCTCCCACTCCCTGGGTGACATGTCCATCCTGGGCCTTCTCCAGTGTCACAGTGACCCCACTCACGAACTGGAGGAGAAACACCTCATATTCCGCTTTGGCTGCCTACAGCCTGATGGCCTGAACATGGAATTCACCAGTTTTAAAATCTCCTCTACACCAGCCTCATCCTGTGTCCAACCCTGCCTCTCATCCCCGCATCCTTGACCTGACACACCCTGTCCATCTTCTCTCCACCTATCCGCCCCAATCCCCACCACTCCCTACCTGCACTCACCTATCACCATCCTACCTACGTTCCCCAGCCCCACCCCTCCTCCCTGTATTTCTTTCCCAGCTCCTTTCCGCCCCCCTCCATTTTTGAAGAAGGGTCCCGACCTGAAACGTCAACTTTCCTGCTCCTCTGATCCTACCTGGCCTGCTGTGTTCCTCCAGCTCCACACTGCATTGTCTCTGAATCCAGCATCTGCAGTTTTTGCTATCTCTCAGTGATGGTGGAAAATTGTTTTTTGGACTGGAGGCATGTTACCAGGGGTGTTCCACAGGGATTTGTGCTGGTTCCACTTTGGTTTGTAATTTATACAAATGATTTAGATGAGAATATAGAAGAAATGCTTAGTAATTTTGCGGTGGTAAAATTTGTGGTATAGTGGATAATGATTAGGTTATCTAAGATTACAAAGAGATCTTGATCGATTTGGAAAATGGGCTCAGGAATGGCAGATGGAGTTTAATTTGGATAACTACAAGATATGACATTTTTGTAAAACAAACAAAGGACTCATACAATTAAAAGTAAGGCCTTTGGTGATGGTGTAGAACAGAGAGACCCAGGGTTTCAGGTTACAAAATTCTTTGAAGTTAGTGTCACTTGTACACAGGGTGGGTAAGAAGGCATTTAGCATGCTTGCCTTCATTGCTCAGACCTTTGGGCATAGGAATTGGGAAGTCATGGTGCGGTTGTCGAGGATATTGTTGAGGCCTCATTTGGAGTACTGTGTGCAGCTCTGGTCTCCCAGTTCTAAGAATGATGTCATTAAGCTGGAGAGAGTTCAGAAAAGGTTTATGAGGATGGTGCTGGGAATGGATAGGCTGGGACATTTTTCACTGGACCATAGGAGGTTGAGGGGTGACCTTGTGCAGGTTTTTAAAATTATGACGGGTATAGATAAGGTGAATGGCAGGTGTCTTTCTTTATGGTGGGGGATCTCAAGACTGGGGGCATATTTTTTAGGTTGAGAGGGGAAAGATTTAAAAAAAGACATGGGGGCAAAACTTTTACACAGAGACTGGATCATTTGTGGAGTGAACCTCCAGAGGAAGTGGTGGATTTGGGTACAATTATAATGTTTCAAAGACATTTGAGTAAGTACATGACTAAGAAAGGTTGGGAGGGATATGGGCCAAGCGCAGGCAGGCTGCGCTCGTTAGTTTGGGATAATGGTCAGCATGGACTGGTTGGCCCAAAAGGTCTGTTTCTGTGCTGTATGGATCTATGGTGTACATGGACTTCCAAAAGTTGTTCGATTGATACAGTGGCATACAACATACCCGGGAGAAAAGATACAGGTCATGGAATAAAAAAGTCAGCAGTGATGTGGAATTCCCCAGGGGTTGGTGTCTGGGCCCTTGCTTTCCCTGAATATAAATGAGCCAGATATTGGTCTGCAGGGGACAATTTCAAAGTTTGAAAATGATACAAAATTTGGGAGAATTGAAAGGAGGGCAGTGTAGAAATTGACAAGGACATTGACAGGATGTTGGGGTGGCAGATAAGTGGCAGGTGAATTTCAGCACAGAGAAGTGTGCGGTGATGTAATTTGGTACAAAGAACATGCAGAAGCAGTATAAAATGAAGCATAATATTTCAAAGAATGAGCAGGACCAGAGAGACCTGAGGTGTATAAGTGCATATTAAAGGTGGCAAGATAGGCAGCGGGAGTTGTTGATAAAATATACAGTATGCTAGGCTTCATTAACAGGACTATGCAGTACAGCAGCAAGGAGTTTATGATAAAGTTATAAAGACACTTGTTTAGATGTTATCAGGAGTATTGTGTGTAGTTCTGGATCCATACCACAGTAGGAATATGAATACATTGGAAAGAGTGCAGAAGAGATTTATAAGAATGATTCTCGAGATGAGAAACTTAAGTTACGAAGATACATCGAGCAAAGTCATAAGGCAATAGAGTAATACAGCTTGGAAACAAGCCCTTCGGCCCAAACTGGTCCATGCTGACCATGTTGCCCACTCAGTTAGTTCCAATTGCCCGCATTTGGTCCATATCCCTTAAACCTTTCCCATCCACGTATCTATCCAAAGGTTTTCTTTAAATGTTGCTATTGTACCTGCCTCAACCACTTTCTCTGGCAGACCATTCCATATACGCACCACTCTCTGCGTGAAGAAGTTGCCCCTCAGGTCCTTCTTAAATCTTTCCCCTCTTACCTTAAACCTATGCCCTCTAGTTTTCAATTCCCTATCCCTGGGAGAATGACTATATGCATTCATCCTATCTATGCCCCTTGTGATTTTATACACCGCAATAAGGTCACCTCTCATTCTCCTATGTTCCAAGGAAGAAAGTCCGATCCTGGCCAAACTCTCCCTATAACTCAGGCCTACTAGACCTGGCAGCATCCTCGTAAATCTTCTTTGTACACAGTCCAGATTAACTATGTCTTTCCAATAGCAGTGTGACCACAACTGTGCACAATACACCACGCGCAGCCTCACCAATGATTTACACAACTGTAACATAACATCCTAATTCCTATACTCAATGCCTCAACTGATGAAGGCCAGCACGCGAAATGCCTTCTTCACCATTGTGTATAGGCACCTCTTTCAATGAACTATGTACTTGTACTCCCAGGTCCCTCTGTTCCACAACACTCCTCAGGACCTTATCATTTACTGTATAAGTCCTACCTTAGTTTGACTTTCTAAAGTGCAACACCACACACTTATCTGTATTGAATTGCTTTTGCCAATCCTCAGCCCACTTCCATATCTGATCAAGATACCTCTAATTTTTGATAACCTTCCTCACTATCAACAATACTTCCTAATTTTGTATCATCCAAAAACTTACTAATCATGCCTTGTACATTCACGTCCAGATCATCTATGTAAATAACAAAGAACAAAGGTCCCAGCACCGACCCTTGTGGCACACGACTAGTCACAGGCCTCCAATCCAAGATAGAACCTTCAACAATTTCCTACCATTGAACCAATTTTGAATCTAATTGGCTAGCACTCTCTGGATCACATGCGACCTAACCTTCATGACTATCCTGCCGTGCAGGACCTTGTCAAAGGCCTTACTAAAGCCCATATAGACAACATCCACTGCCCTACTCTTGGTTACTTCTGAAAACTCTGAAAGATTTGTCAGACATGACTTCCTGTGCTCAAATCCATGCTGACATTTGGAAAAGTTGAGGCCATTTTCCTTAGAGAGGAAAAAGCTGAGGGGAGACTTGGACAGAGTAGATAGTGAGAAACTGGTCCTTGTCACGAAAGAATCAAGAACGAGAGATTACAGTTTTACAGTGTTTTGCAACAGAAGAAAATGTGAGAATGAGGAAAACGTTTTTACACACAGGGAGTAGTTTGGGTCAGGAATGCACCGACTGAAAGAATGGTGGAGCCAGGTTCAATTGAGGCTTTCAGAAGGACACTGGATGGTTACTTAGATAGAAACAGTGTGCAGGGTGATGGGGAACAGGCAGAAGATTGGCACCAGGTGAAAATGCTCACAGAACCAGTACAGACACAATGGGCTGAACATATCTACTTCTTCAAAATCCAAGATACATAAAGGACTTGAATGGCCATTTTGGTAACTAGGAAAAATATTTTTATTTCATGTTGTGACCCAGGGATGGTGGAACTACAGTGAGGGTGCACTCCTACAGCCTCTTTACTAACCCTCAGTTCTGAGATCATCCTGGGAAATGTGCTGTCTCATGTAAGAGTGTGATTTCTATTTGAGCTGATGCTCCACATTATATTTATCTGAAAGGATCCATTTGATGTGTGTTAGATTTCACAGATAAACCCACAATATTCCCTGTGGAGATTTTTGTAGAAAAGTGTGTGAACCTAAGCTGCATCTTCAACACAACATGCAATGGAACGGCTCCCATCTTAACCTGGGACACTCCCACTGCTGTACCCGGATCAGTCTCAAGCACTGTAACTCAGCATGGTGTCACTCTGACCTATACTTCTGCTCTGAGCCTGACACCATCATTCACACACCAGGGGCACACTCTCACCTGCAGAGTGAGTTATCCAACTGTTTTTTCAGAGCAGACCCTTGTACAGACTGTGCAATGTAAGTACGGACATCCTTCATTCAACTTTCACTGTAATTGCTTACATCATCCACTGAACAGCAACAATCCACAAATCCCATAGTCACAGAGTCCTAAAGACCAAGAAAGGCCATTCAGCCCTATAAGCCTTAGCCTTGTACACCATGGCATTGCGAATACACATATAAATAGTTCTTCAATGTGATGACAATGTTATCAGGGAGGTAGTGGCCTCATGGTTTTATTGCTGGACTGTTAATCCAAAGACCCAGGTAATGTTCTCAGGACACAGGTGGAGAATTGAATTCAAGTGAGAATTATGTGTTGAACGATGACCATGAATCCATTACCGATTGTTGTAAAACCCATCAGGTTCACTAATGTCCTTTAGGGAAGGAAACTGCTGTCCTTTGTAACTCACTTAAATTTGTAACTCCAAACCCACAACAATGTAGGGTTGACATAACTGTTGTGTGGGCAATTAGGGATGGGCAATAAAGCTGGCCTTGCCAGTGACACCCTCATCCCTTACGAAAAAAAATGCATGAATGAATTAAAACAAAATAGGGTTTCTGCCTCGAGCACCCTTTCATGCAGTGACATCAGATTCTCACCTCCCTCTGGGTGAAGAAATGTTTTCTCACATTCCCCTTAAACTCCTGGTCATTGATTGCCTCACCAAGGGGAATAGTCTCTTCCTGTCTATCCTATCTATGCCCCTCATAATTTTATACATCTCAATCATTTCCCCCCCTCAGTCTGCTCTGCCCCCAAGGAAATCAACCTCATCTACCCACTCACTCTTCATACCGAAAACTATCCGTCCCAGGCAACATCCCGGTAAATCCCCTCTGCACCCTCTCCAGTGCAATCACATCCCCCCTGTCATGTCGATTTCAGAACTGCACACAACACTCTAGCTGTGGCCTAACTAATGTCTGATACACACCAGGTTTTAATTGAGCAATATCTAACAATCTCAGAATCATTTATGTCTTACCAAGAGGGCAGAGGCACATTTCAAGACATTGCATTAAAGTTGGGACTGTTCATAGTGCCATACCCTCCCAGTATTGACCTTCAACAGCATGGCACTCCCTCAGCCCTGATCTTCTGACAGTGCAGCACTCCCTCAGTAATGACCCTCTGACAGTGGCATTCTCCCTCTGCCTTGATCATATGACAATGCAGCTCTGTCTATAATGACTGACCGCCAGTACGGGACTCTCTCAGTGATGATTGATCAAGGCTGGAATCATGTTGAGATTTTCCTGGCTGGAATCTTAATCTTGCTGTGTGTGCGAAAGTAAGTGTGACTGTTTCATTCAATTTTACTCTGAATATTTACTTCCACTTTCGTTCCTTCAGTTGTTGACTGTTCCCTTTGGGGTGGGCTATCAGACATTTCTTTTGGAATTGGTCCGCATGTCCCTTTGATCCAGAGCAGGCCATTCATTCTTGTGTGTCCAGATGCAAAGCTATGAGTTGTTGTGATCTGGAACACACTGCCTGACAGGGAGATGAATGCAGATTCAACAGGAACTTCTAAATGTGTAACTGTATCTGTGCTGCACTGACTCTCTGATTTACAGTAACCACACTGTGATATTGTGTTATTGCAGGAGAAAGACAGCGACTGAGGAGGCAGCTTCAAAGACCAATGAGATTGCACCAACCTACAGTCAAGTCTCTGTGAACACCAGGTACAGAAGCTGTTTACCCTCACCACAAAGCTTTAAGCTCAGTGTTTAGACAGTGGGACATGTTGCAACTGACAAATCCAAGGACTTTCTCTGCCCTGGCTTCACCTTTTTGAAGCTGCCCAGCTGTGACGTGACTTTACACAGGGGCGAAGACACGGAATACGCACAGATCAGATTCCGGCCAAACTGGGAGAGAAACAGGGAGAGGGGTGTTAGGAAGTGTGTGCGGCCACTTTGGTGAATAATTCTGAGGGCATGACGCACTGTTGGAGGGTCAGTGCTGAGGGTCCTGACCCTGTTCTAAAGAAGGGTCACTGCACTCGAAACGTAAACTGCTTTCTCTTCACAGATGCTGTCAGATCTGCTGAGTTTCTCCAGCAATTTCTTTAGTTGTCGTTTCATATTTGTAGTATCTGCTACAATTGTTCAAATGTTG
This sequence comes from Ginglymostoma cirratum, assembly GCA_024137785.1. NCBI lineage: Eukaryota > Metazoa > Chordata > Chondrichthyes > Orectolobiformes > Ginglymostomatidae > Ginglymostoma > Ginglymostoma cirratum. The sequence continues at coordinate 1,127,654 of JAHRHZ010000155.1, read as the reverse complement.
GTCGATGTCAACTGTTTATTGTGCTGCTGCTTGCGGGACCTTACTGTGCACAAGTGCTGCTGCTCACACTACATAACAACAGTGAATGCACTTCAAAAAGGCGCTGGCTCTGTCTTGTAAGGTTCCATATGAGGGAAGAAGAAAGCTCAACTCTAAATTTGAGAGTAAAGCTAAGCCATTCTAATTCAGGAGAGAAAGGTTAGAAAGTAGGACATGGAGAGGTGGAGAAAGAAAGAGATGACGCAGGGTATGACAGAAAGAGAGAGAGAGAGAGAAAGAGAGAGAAATGAAGAAGGTTAAACACTCACGAGACCATGCAATAATTTAACCCAGTGTGCCAGTAAACTGTGAGAATATCATTTCTTGTTGCACTTTGGAGGTGCCATCTTTCAGATGATATATAAAACCCCTCTGTCTGCCCTATGTTGGTGGTGGGGGAGGTGTTAAAGGCTATCTTAGGACACTGTACCTCATAGATACTGTCCCAGACACCACCGGAGATCCCCAAGATGGTAGCACTGTGGTATACAGTCAGGAGGGAGTTACTTTTGGAGGCCTCAACACTGACTCCAGACTCCATAATGTCTCATGGCAGCAGGTCAAACATGGGTAAGCAAAGCTCCTGTTTATTATCACGTACAACTCTCCCTCGGCTGATGAGTTTGTGTGCCTCCAAGTTAAACACCATTGGAGGAAGCACTGAGGGTGTGTAGTGATTGGAACCAGGTGGATCTTACTGACTGTGAGATCCTTGAGTAGGGTTGTTATTCTGGGCCAATCAGGGGGACTGGCTGATAGATATAAGCAGGGGATTGAAAGTCTCCTCACTCCAAGTTGGCTGGCCATAGCCAGTGTACTGTGCGCATGTAAATAAAGGGCGACTCGCTGATGGGATGTGAGCTTCTGTGCAGTTATTTCTGGGTGGCAAGGGCACAGAATGTACTCTGGTGGGGGGGGACTTCAATGTCCATTGGCCGGGGCATTGAGTTTAAAAATTGGCAGGTAATGTTGCAGCTTTATAGAACCTTAGTTAGGCGGCATTTGGAATATTGTGTTCAATTCTGCTCGCCACACTACCAGAAGGATGTGGTGGCTTTGGAGAGGGTACAGAAAAGATTTACCAGGATGTTGCCTGGCATGGAGGGCATTAGCCGTGAGGAGAGGTTGGAGAAACTTAGGTTGTTCTCACTGGAATGACAGAGGTTGAGGGGGGAACCTGGTAGAAGTTTACAACATTAAACCCATGTCCTCTATTTTTGGACTCCCCTACCCTGGGAAAAGCACCTTGGCTATTCAATATATCCATGCTGTTCATGATTTCATAGACCTCCATAAGGTCACCCCTTCAGCCATGGCCATAATGGCAAGGATATGCTAGTGTCCTGCTGACCCGTTTTTAAAAAATTCATTCACAATTGAGGGTGTCACTGGCTAGACCAGCACTCATTGCCCATTATGGATGGATGGATTCATGGTCATCATTAGACTCTTAATTCCAGATTTTATTTAAATTCAAAAATTTGCACCATTTTCCTGATAGGATTTGATCTAGGTCATTATCTGGATCAACAGTCTAGTGATAATACTGCTAGGCCATCATGCCCTCACACCAATTTTGGTAATGATCCCCCCTAAATAACACCCGACTCAATGCTTCTGCAAAATCTAATATGCGTATTGAAAGTGCTGATTTGATTACATCGAGGTTTGCCCACAATGTGTTAAGGGTTGTATGATTTTAAAAATGCACCACATCTTTGTCATGGCCCGGCCAGGAAAATGAAGGCTTATCAATGTTTGAGATTTCTATACTTCTGCAGCTCCTGTCAGAGGAATTTGATCTGCTACCCACAGTATCTCTGGTATCTCATGACATTTCATGGTATCTGGACAGTATCAATATCTGAGGGACAACCATTTGCTCTTCTTCTAGAAGTATGTAAGGGAGTCTCCAATTCCTCACTGCAGCTCCATTTGTAACAGCAGTCTGGGACTCCCTCAGCTTAAGCTTCAGTGTGGCCTGATTAATGTTAATCTGTTGAACTCAGGAGAGAGATAGATTTGCCTTTACTGCAAACTGCAAGGTTTTACTTCCACTGAATCCTTGGTTTTTGGATCAGAAATCAAGACTGTGCAGTCTTAGCACAGAGTTAAAAGTAAAGGACTGGTGATCAAAGAGTTTGATCAATGAGATTGGGTTTTTGGAGCATCTTAAAGGAGAAGAGAGAAAAGCAGTGGAAAGTTTAAGGAGGCGAAGGGTTGCTTTTGCAGGGGAGGGGCATGGATGGGAGACTTAAAAGAGAAAGGGCCTGTTCCTGAAGAGAGAGAACCATCACATTGTTGGCTGACATGAGAGCCAGGAGGGGATGCTGGGTGATCAACAGTTTAGTGGGAGCTGGATTGAGGGATAAGGAGGTGATTCTCACGGACAGGCCCAGCTTGGAGAGGACATGAGAGGCAATAGGAGAGAAACTGGGGAGAAATGAGAGTTCTGGGCATGGGTAGAGGGGAATATTCAAGGAACATTGACCCAGTGGACGAGTGGAAGGGAGGGAACTGGAATGGGATTCAATGTGTCCGTCCAGTCCTGGTGCAAGTTTAATCAAGATTGAAAGACATTTACAACCACATTGGAGGGAAGGATGTCCCTTGCTGTTGGAGACAATGCTAAGAAAGGATGTATAAAACTAAATCGAGACGGAAACATCTCAGATATGTCAGGACTCAACTCTGTGAGGTGACATCACCTTCGAGAAACTCCAGCACGTGATCTCAAGAGATTCAAGTTATTTCTTGGGGGTGATTCCTGCAGATTTTAGGAAGATAAGATGGAGTTTCGAATGATGCCCTTGATCTGATACCCTTGCCTCCACACTGAATGTTTCTCAGTCTTGATCAGGTTAAACATTCCCTCCTTGTTAAAATTCCAGTTTGCATTGATATCATGTTCCCAATGTGCATTGACATGTTGATTTGATTTCATTTCTCCAATGTCCCATCTGGAATTGAAACAGAGGGGAGGGGACCGATAGCCAGAATGATCAGTGCTCAGTATTATTGAGCTTTTGAAGTCTCATTCCTAACACATGAAGAAGGACTGAGGCTCTGAAAGCTTGTGTTTTCAAATAAACCTGCTGGACTATAACATGATGTCATGTGATTTCTGACTTTGAGGCAGTCATTGATATTGAATCTTAGTTCACTGCTCCCTCCAGAGGGCAAAGATGGATCAGAAACCAAAATATATCCATCAACCAGCATCACTGATTATCTGGATCACTGTCACGTCAGAGAGCTTGCTGTTTGCAAATTGACTGCTATGTTTGTCTAACACAACACTGGAGAAGTACTTCATGGGCTGTGAAATGCTATGGAATAAAGATGCTAGTTCAAAAACAGCAAATTAAACCTTGGCATTTACTTTCGCCCACACTAGTAGATGAAGAATCCACTCAGTCCAATACTCAAAATGATTCTAGCTGCAAACAATCCTGTCTTCCATTCACTGGAATCTCTACCTGGAAAAACAGGCAATCAATGACTCCAGAACAGTTAGAGAATGGCGTTCACTCATACATCATTGTTCTGTTGTGCCTCACTGGGATAATTTAATTAAATCCCACTATTCACAAATGTTAAAGATTTTAAAATAAATATGTAAATTGCCCAAACCATCTGTCTTCAGACTCAGGCTGATAAAAAAACAGGGACCAGGTTTCTGTATTTCACATGAATCAATATTTCTGACAACTCATTCTATTCTGGGAACAGGCAAACACTCTAACACTCTAACCTCGATAAATTAAATTTCTAAAGCCCATTTATAAACTCCCCCTTATCCACATTAAAAACACATGGTTGGAAAAACAGTTCTCTAATAAAAACCGAAAGAACTGCGGATGCTGTAAACAGTACTCTAGTCTATTTTCCCAAAACCTCATGTGTTGGTTCTTGCTGATCTGAAGGTTCTTCCTGAACCAGAGATAGTAGGAACTGCAGATGCTGGAGAATCTGAGATAACAAGGTGTAGAGTTGGATGAACACAGCAGGACAAGCAGCCTTCCTGCTCCTCTGATGTTGCTTGGCCTGCTGTGTTCAAACAGCTCTACACTTTGTTATCCCTCGTTCTTCCCGAACCCTCCGTTTTACTGAATGCTTCCACTGGTTTGAAAGAGGCACAGGGTGGCTGGCTCTCTTATGAACGATCTCTGACTTATCCAATTGAAAGTTACAATTTGCAGCAGATACTGAAGGGCAAAGAGACTGGTTTTCTCCAGTTTAAAGTGGCTTATTGCAGAGAACTGAGTGTTTCGGCTACTAGAGACCTGCCGGTTTCTCTAGTTTGACAATGCTTCTCTCTGTCCTACTCATAGCCAAAGCTGTTTAGCTCCCAGCCACATGATTGTTGGCAGGAAAAGGACTTTTGTCATTGATAATTGGTCCCTAGCCCACACCAATCAGCTTTACTTATAAGCTGTCCTTTGGCTTCGGTGTGTCTGCATGTTGCTGGAACCCACACAAAAGGTATCAAATTCCTTACTTCAAAAAATTCTGTCCTTGTAAATCAGTGAGTTTTAAAACACCTCCTTCTTATGTTGATCCAACACTTCTCATGCCCACTTTCCCGTGTTTTGTCTGTAACCCTTGACTCCCTGACTGATCAAGAATCTATTTCAGCCTTTGTTATATACAAGAACTCTTCCCCCACAGCTCTCTCTGGCAAGGAGTTCCAAAGACTCACAACCCTCTGAGAGAAGAAATTCCTTCTTATCTGAGTTTAAATTTGTGCCCCTGTATTCAGACACTGTGCCCTCTGTCCTAGACTCTCACATGAGCTGAAAATTCTGCTCAGAATTCACCCTTTCAAGTCCATTAAGGAACCTATATGTTTCAATCAGATCATCTCTCATTCTTCTAAACTCCAGTGAGTACAGTCTCAACTTGTTTAGCCTTAGCTTATAAGACAACCCCCCATACTGGGAATTATCCTGATGAATCTTCTCTGAACTTCCTCCAATGAAATGGTACCTTTAAAAACTGACAGCATGAACAAAGAACAATGCTGGTTGTTGAACTGAATTCTAACTGTAATGTTACTTGCCCAGGGCCTGCCTGACAGTTCGTCTCAGGAGTAAGCGCTAAGATGCTCAGCTTGGGCTGAGTGGCATTTTCCTCTGCTGTTCCATCTGCTTTTTACTTAGAAAAGGCTGACACACCAGGTCAAAATGAGGAAGTAGGAAACCAGTGATAGATTCCTTGATAGTTTGCAGTATAAATAAATTGTTGACCAATTGAACCAAACTCACATCTGGGCAGCTGTTTGCATGGAATATTGACCCCTGGTCCCAAGGTGGATATTCAGTTGCTACAGTCCCCACTCCAGAATCTGAATGCCATGATCCAAGTCGACAATCCACACAGGCTATTTGAATATGTATTCACAACATGCTGACGTCACTGCCTGTCCCTGATTGCCCCAGGGAAGGCACTGTCCATGTGCTGTAGGTAGACCCACAATGCTGTTAGAGAGGGAGTCCCAGGATTTCGACAGTGACAAGGAATGGTAATTTATTTCCAAGTCAAAATGGAGAGTGACTCTATGGCCATAAGAAATAGGAGTAGGAGTAGGCCATTTGTGGTGTGTCAAAATTTGCAGATGACACTAAGATGAGTGGTAGAGCAAAGTGTGCAGAAGACACTGAAAGTCTGCAGAGGGATATAGATAGTCTAAGTGAGTGGGCCAAGGTCTGGCAGATGGAGTACAATGTTGATAAGTGTGAGGTCATCCATTTTGGTAGGAATAACAGCAAAATGGACTATGTTTTAAATGGTAAAAAATTGCAGCACGCTGCTGTGCAGAGGGACTTGGGTGTCCTTGTGAATGAATCGCTAAAAGTAGGATTGCAGGTGCAGCAGGTAATTAAAAAGGCAAATGGAATTTTGTCTGCCATTGCTTGACGGATGGAGTTTAAAAACAGGGAGGCTATGCTGCAGCTGTATAGGGTCCTGGTGAGGTCACACCTGAAGTACTGTGTGCAGTTTTGGTCTCCTTACTTGAGAAGGGATATACTAGCACTGGAGGGGGTGCAGAGGAGATTCAATCGGTTGATTCCAGAGTTGAGAGGGTTGGATTATGAGGAGATACTGAGTAGACTGGGCTTATACTCATTGGAATTCAGAAGAATGAGGGGAGATCGTATAGAAACATATAAGATTATGGCGGGAATAGATAAGGTGGAGGCAGGGAGGTTGTTCCCGCTAGCAGGTGAAACTAGGACGAGAGGGCATCACCTCAAAATAAAGGGAAGCAGATGTAGGACTGAGGTCAGGAGGAACTTCTTCACCCAAAGGGTTGTGAATCTGTGGAATTCCCTGCCCAGTGAAGCGGTTGAAGCTACCTCACTGAATGTGTTTAAGGCAAGGCTAGATAAATTTTTGAACAGTAAAGGAATTAAGGATTATGGTGTGCGGGCGGGTAAGTGGAGCTGAGTCTCAAAAAGATCAGCCATGATCTTATTAAATGGCGGGGCAGGCTCGAGGGGCCGGATGTCCTACTCCTGCTCCTAGTTCTTATGTTCTTATTTGGCCCCTTGAGCTTGTTCTGCCATTCAAAAAGACTATGGCTGATCAGACATTCCTCATATCCACTTTACTGCCATTTACTGGAGTGCCTTGGAGGGAAACATGCAGAGGATGGTGTTACTATGTATCTGCTGCCCTTATCCTTCCAGATGTAAGTTGTTGAGTGTTTGGATGATGCTGTCTAAGGGGCCTTCGTGATGGTCTGAGGGCATGCTGCTGTTACAGATATTTATCTTCTCACCTTAAAAACATACGCCTTAGTTTTGAAATCCCCAACCTTCGGAGAAAAAGACCTTTGCTACTCATCTTATCTATACGTTTCATGATCTTATGAACCTCTATAAGGTCACTCCTCAACCTTCTACGGTCCTGTGAAAAAGTCCCAGCCTATGCAGACTCTCTCCAAAACTCAAACCCTCCATTCCTGGCAACATACCAGTAAATCTTTTCTGAACCCTCTCCACCTTAACAATATCCTTCCCTATAACTGGGTGACCAGCACTGGATACAGTATTCCAGAAGAGGCCTCACCAATGTCCAATACAACTTCAACATAACGTCCCAACTCCTGTACTCCAAGATCTGAGCAATGAAGGCAGGCGTGCTAAATGCCTTCTTTAAAGAATTATGCAACTGAATCCCTAGGTCTCTCTATTCTATAACACCACCCAAGGCCCTACTTATAATTTTTTTTCCTTTATTCATTTACAGGATGAGGGCGTTGCTGGATAGGCAGCATTTATTGCCCATCCCTAATTGCCCAGAGGGCAGTTCAGAGTCAATCACATTGCTGTGGGTCTGGAGTCAAATGTAGGCCAGACCAGGTAAGGATGGCCGTTTCCTTCCCTAAACGACACTTGTAACCAGATAGGTTTTTCCAACAATCGGCAATCAAGTCATGGTCATCATTAGACTCTTAATTCCAGATATTTATTGAAATCAAATTCCACCATCTGCCATGGCAGGGTTCAAACCCCGGTCCCAAGGACATCATCTGGTTTCTGGATTCACAGTCCAGCGATAATACCAGTAGGCCATCGCTTCCCCTTCATCGTGTGAGTCCTGTCCTTGTTTGTTTTTCTAAAATATCAATCCCTCATACTTATCCAAATTAAACTCCATCTGCTGCTCCTCAGACCATTAACACAATTGATCATGATTTCTTTGTAATGTTAGTAACCTTTTACACTGTACACTATACCACAGGTTTGATGTCATCTGCAAACTTACAAACTATGCCTTCTATACTTCCATCTAAATCATTTATATAAATGTCAAACAAAAATGGACCCAGTACCAATCCCTGCGGAACACGTCTGGTCTGAAAAATAACCTTCCACCACCACTCTCTGTCTCCTGCTATGAAGCGAATTTTGTTTCTGATTGGATTGCCATGTGATCTAACTTTACTAATTAGTCTACCGTGTGGAACCTTGTCACAGGCTTTACTAAAGTCCAAGTAGACAATGTTTACTGCTCTGCCTTCCTCAGTCTTCTTGGGTACTTTCACAAAAAAACTCAATCAGTTTTGTGAGACATTTTCTCACAATGAAATACACTTGGTGCCATTCTGTCTCTAATTTTCTGTTTTCTTGCCTCAGAAAGCAACAAGATCTCATATGACGCAACATTAAGGAGCACTTTATTTTCAAGTTGAAAACGCTCTTGGATTTCTTTTCCAATTATAACATTTCAATTTCAGATCATAGTTCCAAAAAAAGAAAATATGTGATTTTCTAGTCCTCCATCACCAAAGAAAAAAAAAGACCATTTTGTTTAATATGATTGGTTACCAAATAAACAAAGAAATTGTCAATTGGAAAATAAAATGGACCTTTAATTCTTTCTGACTCCCAGATTTCAGTCTGGGATTTGGCTTATCCAGTGATAACACAGCTGGGATCACATCACAGTGTTCCAAACAAAGTCACATCTGGAACTACGATACACTCTCCACTGATGATGTTTATCCACACAGTGACGATCACTGTTGAGGAAATGGTGTACTGCCCCAGCAAAGGACTTTCTGTACTTGCCTTATGTTCCCTAAAATAGTTATGGTTTGAGTGGAACCATTTAAAGAAAGATGGGTTGCCTCTCCTTTTGACAATGCCCTTATATCTCACACCTACCTTTATCACCTCCCCTGCACTGACAGCAGGCTTTGACTGGTATTCATACATGTTTTTCACTCCAATGTCTGTATCCAGCCATGAAATTTACCTTTTACATTTCATACTCATCACACGTGTTCCTGGGCAAGTTCCTCAAATGTTTAATAAAAACCAAAAGAACTGCGGATGCTGTAAATCAGGAGCAAAAACAAAGAAAAGCTAGAAAAGCTCAGCAGGTCTGGCAGCATCTGTGAAGGAGAAAACAGAGTTAACGTTTCGGGTCCGGTGACCCTTCCTCAGAACGGATCCGAAATGTTAACTCTGTTTTCTCCTCAAATGTTTGACCTTTTTCTCTCTGCACAGAAACTAATCCCAAGGAGCCCACAATGGCATTCCCTTTTCAACAGTGATACAACTTAGACACCTCTCTAACAGTGATATAGAACATAAGACCATGAGACAATTAGATGTATGAGTGCCAGTAGACCATTCGGCCTGTTCTTTGAGATCATGAGCTAGAGTGCTTCAGCAATTAAGAGAGGTGAGAAGACACACAAATTATTATCACAAAGCAATAACAGACTCTTGGTGACTTACAGTCTCAAATTCTCCCTCTTAGTGCTTCAAAAAGCAATGTTGTCTCACACAGCTCAAGGACAAGAACATAATTTGCAAGTTGCACAAAGCTTCTATTTCCATTGGAGTAGTCACATTTCCTTTTCAGTTTTCTGTACTGTGTTGTATTTAGAGTGTTCATGTTGCTTCACATTTTACAAATTATTGGTGTGGTCACAGCTGGAGCAATTGAGACTAACTCTGGTCACAAATTCTGGTTTCATGGTAAGGCCTTACTGGAAGTTGCAAAGGTGACTTGATGGAATGGTACCAGGGATGAGAGACTTAGGTTGGTATGGAAAGACTGGAAACATTGGGATTATTTTCTCTCAATAGGTGAGAGCTTGCTTCACTGAGTGGAGAAACGGAGAAACACATTTTCAAGTTGTTAAGTGTGAAGACACTAAATTTGGAATGATCTAAACGATCCATTTTTTTCAGATACTGTAAAGCTGAGAACTTTGTCAATTTCAAGAGCTGCAGGGTTCTGTGTCCTCAGATCGTTAACATCAAATAGTCAGACAGAAATAGAGAAATAGACAAAAGCAAAGGGAATGCTCAGGTGCATCTCAGTCTGAAAATGTTGAGATTGAGAAGTGAAGCAGAATTCACTGCAGCAAAACAAAGCTCTGGTTTAACCATATTTGGAACACTCTGTGTGGTTTGGGGCTCAAACTCTGGTAAAGATATCTTAGCCTTGGAGGGAGAAATCCCACAATGTGACCAATTCTCAAAGCATTAGGCTTTGAGGAGGGAGATGTGTCGACTTCATACAATAGTCATTGTGGGAGGGAATGTTTAATTCAATCCATGAGTTCCACACAAATGTTAGGAGAGCAATTTGAGTCACTAGGCGGGAACAACAACGCTTTTAGATCAATCTGGAGCTGTTCCGGTTTCCCTCTCTCCACGGTTTGTATTTTGTATCCTGTATTTCACTGTGTCCATCAGGAAGGATAGGGATATATTGGGTAACTGTCTCAAGTGGTGGTTGCACTCAGGTCAAAGTTCACCATCACATGGACAGCATCATTGGCCTCTGTTTAAATCCACGGCTTGTGGCAGACCAGTCAGCATCTGTTTGAACAGGTCTCTGAATCCTGTGTAAATCGAGACAAGAGGAATGCCATGTTCCCTGGACTCTCGGCTGACTGATCCTCTCACCCCTTCACTGTTAGATCGGGCAATATAAAATCATTGGATTATAGATTGTCGGGCCCGAGACTTGCATGAAGAACTGGAAGAAAATGTCACTGTTTTATAACAGCGACAGGATATGTGTAGAGACACCCTGTCTGCAAAGACATGACGTACTAATTCATAGTCAAAAGGGGAAAACACACCCTACATCTCACTCATTCTGATGGCCAACATTGTATCCATCTGCATCAAGGTATTTTCAGAGCGTCAGTACACAAACATCACGTTTCACTCTGTGCTGAGGATCTACCTGTCTCTGGTCATATGAAAGATGGGCCTAGACACGTTGAGTTGTGACACGACATGCAGTTGGTATATAACAGACCGAGTAACAAAGTCAATCCACCAGTCATTGGTAGGTAATGCCCCAGAGGCTGTTTGTAGAGGCAAAGCAGATGTAGATCCTGACGAATGATTCTCAGAGCAGGTTGTCAAATTCCAGAGCAGAGCGAGTCACAAAACTCTACAGGGAGAGTTCTGGAAGCAACACAGATTTCAGGAATAATTTCAGCTTGAAATTTTCATGTGTTTCATTTTAATCCTCCTGATGTGTGTTCCTGCTGTGTACATTCTGCGTTTTTGGTCAATCTTTTTCCAATAACTCTGAAATCCCCAAGATTTCAATATTTGATTTTTGGTTGTTTGTCATCAATTACATCATTCTTCAATTTGTAAAACTCAGCTTTTTAATGGAACAGTACAGTACGGGCTGGGTGTTAGTCCATGTCTACACCATCTCCATTTGGATATTCCTAGACCCGAGTTTGGTCCTTTAGAGGTTGAGAAGGCCAATTTAATAACTGGGGGTAAGGAAATAGCCGAGACATTAAACAGTTATTTTGTGTCGGTCTTCACAGTGGAAGACACAAATAACCTGCCAAAAACTAATAGCAAGAAGGTTATAGCAGGTGAGGACCTAGAAACTATCATTATCACGAAGGAGGCAGTGCTGGGCAAGCTAATGGGGCTAAAGGTAGACAAGTCTCCTGGCCCTGATGAAATGCATCCCAGGTACTAAAAGAGGTGATGGGGGAAATAGCAAATTCACTGGACTCTGGGGTGGTTCCTGCAGATTGGAAAACAGCCAATGTGACACCACAGTTTAAAAGAGGAAGTAGACAAAAAGCAGGTAACTACAGGCCAGTTAGCTTAACTTCAGTAGTGGGGAAAATGCTTGAATCTATCATTAAGGAAGCAATAGCAAGACATCTGGATGTAAATTGTCCCATTGGGAACACCCAGCATGGGTTCATGAAGGGTAGGTCATGTTTAACTAATTTGGTGGAATTCTTTGAGGACATTACTTGCATAGTGGATAATGCGGAGCCTGTGGATGTGGTGTATCTGGACTTCCAGAAGGCATTTGACAAGGTGCCACACCAAAGGCTGTTATATAAGATAAAGTTGCATGGTATTACAGGCAATGTATTGGCATAGATAAAGGATTGGTTGACCAGTAGAAAGCAAAGAGTAGGGGTAAATGGGTGTTTTTCTGGTTGGCGGTCAATGGCGAGTGGTGTGCCTCAGGGATCAGTGTTGGGACCTCTTGTTTACAATTTACATAAATGATTTGGAGTTGGGGACTAAGTGTGGTGTGTCAAAATTTGCAGATGACACGAAGGTGAGTGGTAGAGCAAAGTGTGCAGAAGACACTGAAAGTCTGCAGAGGGATATAGACAGTCAAAGCGAGTGGACAAAGGTCTGGCAGATGGAGTACAATGTTGATAAATGTGAGGTCATCCATTTTGGTAGGAATAACAGCAAAATGGACTATGTTTTAAATGGTCAAAAAAAATTGCAGCACGCTGCTGTGCAAAGGGACTTGGGTGTCCTTGTGAATGAATTGCTGAAGGTGGGATTGCAGGTGCAGCAGGTGATTAAAAAGGCAAATGGAATTTTGTCTGCCATTGCTCAAGGGATGGAATTTAAAAACAGGGAGGCTATGCTGCAGCTGTATAGGGTCTTGGTGAGGCCACACCTGGAGTACTGTGTGCAGTTTTGGTCTCCTTACTTGAGAAGAGATATACTAGCACTGGAGGGGCTGCAGAGGAGATTCACTCGGTTGATTCCAGAGTTGAGAGGGTTGGATTATGAGGAGAGGCTGAGTAGACTGGGCTTATACTCATTGGAATTCAGAAGAATGAGGGGAGATCTTACAGAAACATATAAGGTTATGAAGGGAATAGATAAAGTGGAGGCAGGGAGGTTGTTCCCGCTAGCAGGTGAAACTAGGACGAGAGGGCATCACCTCAAAATAAAGGGAAGCAGATGTAGGACTGAGGTCAGGAGGAACTTCTTCACCCAAAGGGTTGTGAATCTGTGGAATTCCCTGCCCAGTGAAGCGGTTGAAGCTACCTCACTGAATGTGTTTAAGGCAAGGCTAGATAAATTTTTGACCAGTAAAGGAATTAAGGGTTATGGTGAGTGGGCGGGTAGGTGGAGCTGAGTCTCAAAGATCAGCCATGATCTTATTAAATGGCGGGGCAGGCTCGAGGGGCCAGGTGGCCTACTCCTGCTCCTAGTTCTTATGTTCTTATGGGTCATTCATCTTTGATGCATTGTACACCTACATGCCCCACACTGTCCCTTGTATCCTTCGGGAAGTGATGCTATATGTAAGTCTAGACTGTTCTGTTTGGTTAACAGTTGTTTTCACTTTTGATCGCTTTGTTTCTAATTGTTGCCAGCATTTCAAAATCAAATATTCCACCGTCAAAGCTATACGGGTGGTGACAGGGACCATATTTGTATTGAGTTTAGTGACTAACCGCCCCGAATACTTCATTTATGAATCCTATGAATTAAACATGCCTATTGGTTGTAGGCAAAGGCCAGAGAGTTACACTCTTCCTGGGTGGCTAGTGTTCTTCTGGTTCCACAATATTTCAGCCCCACTGCTGGCTTTCTGTCTGATTTTGGTGCTTAATGTTCTGCCCATCAGGCATGTTTTAATATCAAGTAAAGCCCGGAGGAAGCTCCATGGACAAGGCAAGGCTGAGAAACATGAAGATCCGGAGACGGAGAGTCAGAGGAAATCAATGATTTTACTTTTCTGTCTGTCGGGAAACCTCCTCCTTTTGTGGCTGACAGAACTGGTTGTGATGATGTATTTCAATATCACCAACTCAAATATTGTGACAAATTGGGGTGACCCAGTAAATGTGGCTTTGAATGCAGAGGACAGGTTAAAACTTCTCAGTTCCTGCACAAACATGTTTATCAATGCTGTGGCTCAAAGTAAGATCCGAGAGGAAATACAAAATGGAGTCAAGTATCCATTTAATCTCATTCTAAAGTTGATGAAGTAAATCTCATAATCAGATTTCAAGTTTTTTCTGCTCACATAGTAACACAAGTGTGTGAACATGGTGGAATTTAGAGTCACTTACAGAGACGTGCACAGGGAACATAAGGTTTTACATTCCAGTCCATCACAGACTGATCCTGATACTCCAAAACAATCAAACTATTCTTCCACTGCTTCCCCAATTCTTTGAATATTGAGCTTCCCTTCAAATACCACTGACTTCAACCAGTCCCTGTGGCATTCAGCTCCGGATTCTCTCCATTCTCTGCATGAAGATATTTCACCTGAAATTACAATTCACTGTGTTGGTGAATCTCTAATATTGAACATCTCACATTTTGTTCCTTTCTGAAAGTGGAAAATATGAACCAACCTTATCAAAACCTGTTGTAATTTTGGAAACTTTTATTTCCCTGCACATATCTACACATTCCAAAGTGAAGGAACTCCCAGAGCTGACACGATGTGTTTAATTCATTTAGCTGTGTCCTCTCACTCTCCTTCTACATCCTTAAATAACGCAATTGGAACTGTGCAAAGCCATGTACGTTTTGCAGCTATTTTCACATAAATTCGTTTCTCTTTATTAATTCTCTCCCTTTGGCAAAATTCGTCCTGAACAACTATCATGTCTTGTTATCTATTAAATTCACTTCAATGCTTTTTAAAAGACATTTATTATCATCATGACTGTATGCGCTGTCCTGTAACAGTCACACTGTTACATTGCAGTAGATGCGCAATTTTTCAAAATTTTTGTCATTTATCCTTCTCATTGTAAATGTGAAGTGTTTATTTTTTTCCCTGCTGATGTGCCTGCCAATAGACAGACTGAATACACAATTTGTTCTTTAAATGTTGCAATAATCTGACAGTAGTGCCAGCCATTTTATTGCTTTCATTTCTTAAACAAATGTGAATGAACGTAAAATTTCATCTTATATCAGCATCAAGAGGACTCAGCATCTCACTGTACATTTCAATGTATGAGATGTGTGAACATTGAGGACTGGGACGTGGTTCAATGGGGCAGCTGGTTATAGGGAGCAGCAGGCTGCCTCAGGGACAATAGATAAACAGGGCAGTCAGCATTCAGTTGTTTGTGATATGACAATATGCTCCTTGCGTTGTTGCTTTACACAAACCTTGGATTCCGTAGATCACATCCAATAATTATAAGTACAAATAGGAAGGAACTCTCTGGCTGAAATGAGATTTAAATCAAAGGATTTTGTGGGTTTTCACGAGTTTGGAGGCAGTTGAAAAGATGTCTCATTATGGTTCCCTGTATAAACTGTTTGACAGGGAGATGGCAGGCCCTTTTACATCTCTCCACATTTTACATTCCAGTTGAAGTCACTGTTGGCTTGTTCAATATTTAAGAATGCATTGAAACCTCAGTCATATTCCTCAGCATGTAGCCTCCATAAATGTGGTGTCTGACTATACACAACAGCAACATTTGGACCTTAGCACTTCATTCTTAAACTTAATTTTAGCAAATTACGCTCCACCGATAACTGGCCTTCACAGCACAGGCACAACTTACTGAAGGAAAACTAACCCTGAAAGCAGTGTGTAATAGCAGAGCAGCTCCCCCCTTATCTCTCAAGAGTTCATACGTTCACCAGACCGAATAATTGGATACTGTGCATTCTCGATAATGTCAGTTAAATGGACGATGCATAAAATTACATTTCAGTTGCTTGGAAACTTTTTTTTCAAAAATTAAACAGCACCAGGGTCCCGGGTTTGATTCCACCCTCGGATGACTGTCTGTGTGGAATTTGCACATTCTCCCCATGCCTGCGTGGGTTTCGTCCGGGTGCTCCGGTTTCCTCCCACAGTCCAAAGATGTGCAGGCTAGGTGGATTGGCCTTGCTAACTGTAGTGTTCAGGGATATGTAGGTTAGGTGGGTTATAGGGGTCTGGTCTGGGTGGGATGCTCTGAGGGTCGGTGGGGACTTGTTGGGCCGAAGGGCCTGTTTCCACACTGTAGGGATTCTACAATTCTATGATTAACTGGTGAGAATCTCATCTGTGAAGGCATCATGAAAGGTTCCAATGCAGGTACACATTACTGAGTGTACAATAACGGCAATGTAGTTTCTAATTTTCAGATCCTGATTAAAGTCTGCATCCCATTCTCACCTGGATCATCCGAGAAGGTCATGACCTTGAGAGGTATACAGGGCAATCAAATTGATAGAAAATGCTGCTTTTCACTCTGTCAGTAAACTCAGCAGAAATATAAGCACAGAATAAGTCACACAGCAAATGAGGGCAAAATTCTGAAACCAACCAGAGATCCTAAAGATGCAGTATTTGTCATTGGGGATATTGTTACAACTAAATCTGCAGGAGTGAGAAAGCTGTCACGTTCACATGGAAAAGTTCTCTGTTCATATGCATTCACTTTTCTCATCTAAGCATTTCATCACATATTGTAAGTAATTGTAACCTCAGCACATGAATAGTTATAGGCTGCCATCCTGTCATGGTCCTCCTTATCCCAACTCTGTTGTCTGTTAGTTTGTCAATCCTCTATGCATCTTAACATACCACCTCCAACAATGGACTCTCAGCTGGTTAAGTAGCCTCATGTTTGATATTTTATGACAAGCATTCTGAAAATCTAAATAGATTATATCCACTGTTTCACTTTTACCTATGTCACAGGAGCATTTATTTGAGGAAATATTGTTACGACCAAAACCACAGGGTTTTCATTTTATTTTAAAGTGTATTGTTTCACCAATTCCACATGCATTTCAACACACTTCAATGAAGCCACACAGATCTCATAGAGTTTATCAGAATTAAAGAAGTTTCTAGAAGCTTATCCTGGGGAAGTATAAAATTTATTTGAGGTGCAAAACAACAGATTTCCAAATTCCGTGATGCATACACACACACACAGAGATTATAGAGACATATACAAATAAAAACATACACACAGATGAATACATCCACACATGTACACACACAGAGACATACACACAAACATGTGTATGGAACAAAACTATGGGAAATTTGAGGGGAGTTTAAGGAAAGTGAGCCTTGTTTGTACAGATATCTGTAAATGTGTCTCCTGATGCCCTGCACTAGTTAAAGGACATCACTCAATCCTATTTGATCAGGAGAAGTTCTGAATGGACAATAAATGTTTTTCCTTTTACTGATGATCACATGTAAACAAAAAGAATGAAATAGTTACAGGGATGTTAAGGTGGTTATATCAGTAGGCCATGATATCAGGAATCTGAAGTTACAATGTGAAAGCAATATATCTGAAACTAAGAAAACATGTTGTGATGCAAATATATTTTAATATTCACAGTATGAGCTGTAGAGATCAGCATTCTGTGAGAACATAACATGCAGGATAGACTTGGTCCCAAGTGCCTGTTGCTTTGGGCTGTGACAAAATATCAGCTGTCTACACTTTTGCCTTGATATGGAGGTGCTGGTGTTGGACTGGGGTGGACAAGGTCAGAAATCACACAATGCTAGGTTATATTCCAACAGGTTTATTTGAAAATACAAGCTTTCGGAGCCTCACTAACACCTGAAGCACTAACACCTGAAGAACTAACACTTGAAGAAGGAGCGAGACTCCAATAGCTTGTGTTTTCAAATAAACCTGTTGGATTATAGCCTGGTGTTGAGTGATTTCTAGCATTTCACATGGGGGTGGGTCTAATTTCAAGATTTTCTCCAGTCTGTTCAGGACAGGTCCTGCAAAGGGAGTTTACAGATTGAAGGCAATGAGTCTGGAAATCATTGTGTGCATCGCAATGTGTTATATTTAGTTATATTTCCAGGATGATAACAGAACAACTGAGAGTCTGTTGGGAAATTCAGTGAGAAGGCACAAAGGCAGTCAGGTATCAGAGAGTTGTTAGAACTCAGGCAAGAAGTTTGAGGAATTAGCTGGCAACTCAATGATGGTATCAGGGTTCCTGAAAGCGCCCAGCAAGTGCCAGGAGATTGGGGAGTCCGTGCTCTTCATAGATCAATGCAAGAGACAGTGGATTGAAAAACACAGGGATAATTTTCTTGATGCAACTGAGCAAGAACACAGAGAAAATCCTTGGTGGGGAGGTGTTTGATGCAGCCAAGCCTCAAAGGTTAAAAAAAAATGGCTGTTTTTGGACCTGTGAAGGAGCACAGCAGATTAACTCTGAAGGAAGACCCAGAAAGGCAGGATAGTCAATTTTCAAATGGGAACATTCATTGAAGTACAGCACGATGCAACGTCTCTGCAGGACAGTCTGACGTAAGATTGGGAAAAGTGAAGAATTGCAAACTCTTTCAAGACACATGAGATGTACTGAACCAACATGTTAATACAGTGTGTAAGTTTGTAAAGCTGTAAAGTTTGTCATGATTATATTTATGACTTGACTATCACATCTTTTAAATGCACAGTTGTGTGGTTTTTGCACATTCTCCCCATGTCTGTGTGGGTTTCCTCCAGGTGCTCCAGTTTCCTCCCACAATCTAAAGATGTGCAGGCTAGGTGAATTGGCCATTGCCCGTAGTGTTCAGGGATGTGTAGATTAGGGGGTTCTGGGTGGGATGTGCTGAGGGTCTGTGCGCACTTGTTCAGCCAAAGGACCTGTTTCCACACTCTAGGGATTCTACGACTTCTAAGTCAGAATTCATGTTGTACATGTATTGTTCATTGTACTGTTCCTCAAATGTTGTGAAGTAAACCTTATTTTTAACTTGTCTAAAACCATGGTATGCTGTATTTTATTCATTTCTTAAGACTGCTGGACATCACACTTTGTCTCCCGTAAAACAAAAGTTGCTGGCCCCTTGCTAGCTTGTAGCATTTAGTTGGCAGTTGTCCATGAACATAGCAATGCTGAAAAGCTTTTTGGAAAAGCGGATAAATCTGTTTTATATTCATAACACAATTGTCATGACTTAACTGTGATCATTTGACAGTGTGGCGCTCCCTCAGCCCTGCCCCTTTAATAGTGTGACACTCCCACAATACTGACTCTGTTGGTGCAGCACACCCTCAATTCTGACCCTCTGACAGTGAGGCATCTCCTCAGTACTGACCCTCCGACAGTGCAGCACTCCCTCAGTACTGTCACAGGAACTGTCGGTCTGTGTGAGGAATTTTAAGTATTTCGATAAAATATTTAACTTATGAGAAGATTCCCCAAATTGCTTTCCAGTGGACCATCCCAGCGAGGCTTAATAGTGCAGGGAGCTAGGAATGGAATCCAAGCAAATTTATGCAGTGAGTGATAGAGAGTATAAGTGCATTGGTAGACATGAGCATACATATATATATGCACATGCCAACACATACATTTATACAAAACGTAGAGGAGTGCATACAAACACACATCTATGTGTGAGGTGTGCACACACACACATATGCATCGAGGCATGCATTCTAAAACACCTCTCACACAGTGAAAAGGAACCAGGTTAGCACGAGGGATGGGGTTAATCTTGCGAACAATTTAGGTGGAATTGCAGGAATCTTGTCACCAGCCTATGTTTAGTTAGTGGTTCATCTTTCACTGCAGGCAGCTCCCCCCATCCTTCGTCTAGGGAACGGCTGAAATCTTTGAACTGAAGGTGGGATCACGAATGGACAAACCCAATCTCAGCTGACTCCTTTCTCACACCCTATTCCAGTCAGCCAGCCTGCCCGTGGATTCTCACACCCTATTCCAGTCAGCCAGCCTGCCCGTGGACAAGACATCAGTCAGTGCACAGAGATAAAAGGTACTGCAGATGCTGGAGAATCCGAGATAACAAGCATGGGGCTGGATGAACACAGCAGGTCAAGCAGCATCATAGGAGCAGGAAAACTTGACGTTTCGGGCCTAAACCCTTCATCAGAAATGCACAGAGCATATTAACGCACAGTTTGCTGGGTTGATGCAAAAATCAATTAGATTGAAGGAGAAAATATGCAAAACTTGATGACCTCATAATTGGGAAGGTCACTGGTTTTTCAAGTGTCTGTTAAAAAAAAAGCTCAAACCCTCCTCGAATTAAAGGCAATGCTGATCAGTAAATGTTCATTTCTCTTAGAAGAATGCGTTTTTGCAGGACATTGACTTTGCTTTCTTTCCCCCAATGCACCAGACCTGCTGAGTTTCTCCAGTAATGTCTTTTTCTGTTTGAGATTTCCAGCATTCACAGTTCATTGGTTTTAATTTAAAGTGTTACTGTTTGGCCGAAGGCATGTCTGTGCCTTGAAAGTGAAACCTCACAACTCGGTGGTAATGGGTTGAACTGTCACAAAGTCTCTGGAAAAGCTGAAGTTTTGTTTAAAACTGACACAGCGAATCAGATGTGGACTGTTTATCAGCCAAATATGTGACTGGTGTGGAACTGTGCTGTGTAAATATCACACGGGAGATTGGGTGGCATGAAAGTGGTGAACAGCAAGCGCAAGGTAAAATTTTAGTCAAAGTTCATGAAAGGTGAGAGAAACACAGGAGTCTTAATGAGTGAATTGACCAAACACATGTGGAAATTGTGACATGTTTGTGATTTTTTTGCCAGTTTTCAAACTGATCATCTACTATAGAAGCGTATAGAACAGTTTGCCTCACAGTAAAAGAATTTATTGAGCTCAGGGAAGACACTGTAGTCAATATAGCATGGCCAACTGACCTAACTTGCACCTCTAGACTGTGGGAGGAAACTGGAGCACCACAGGAAACTCATGCAAATACAGTGAGAACACGCAAACTTCATACAGTCACCCAAGACTAGAATTGAACCTATATCCCTAGTGCTGCAAGGCAGCAGGGCTAACCACTGAGCTGCAATACTGCCCAACATAGGCCTCCTGAAATATCGCATACTCCTTGCATTGTTTCGATATTCCAGTTAAGACAGTGCTAACGAACTACCAATGTCTACACCAGCCAATTCTGAACAAAGGGAGAGCTACTGAAACGAAAACAGAAAATGCTGGAGACACTCTGCTGGTCGGGAAGTATCATTGCTGTTGTGTAGTGAGAACGGCATGGTGGCTCAGTGGTTACCGCTGCTGCCTCACAGCGCCAGGGACCCGGGTTCGATTCCAGCCTCGGGCGCCTGATTGTGTGGAGTTTGCACATTCTCCCTGTGTCTGTGTGGGTTTCCTCCCACAGTCCAAAGATGTGCAGGCTAGGTGAATTGGCCATGCTAAATTGCCCCCTGGTGTTTAGGTGGGTTGTTAGAGGTGTGGGTCTGGGTGGGATGCTCTGAGGTTTGGTGTGGAGTTGTTGGGCCAAAGGGCCTGTTTCCACACTGTAGGGATTCTATGAAAACTGTCAAGTGTGTTGTGAAATTTTGCATAAGTACAATGAAAATCAATGCAAGACAAACATTGTATGATCATGTTCTGCCCAACCAAAATTACAACATATAAAACACAAGGAAAAGAATCATCAAATGAACAGCCAAGTGACTGTAAGAGCAGAAGAATTAGGAACAGGAGGCCATTCAACAGGATCATGGCTGATCCAACATTCCCCTCGTCCACTTTCCTGTCCTTTCCCTGTAATGCCTGATTCCCCGACTGATCAAGAATCTGTCTTCGTCTTAAATTTACACAAGGACTCTTTCCTCCTGCAGATCTCTTGTGGCAGAGTTCCGAAGATTCATGATTCTCTGAGAGAAGAAATTCCTGCTCATATCAGTCTTAAATTGGTGCCCCTTTATTCTGAGACTATACTGAGTTGCAAACCTCACCAGTAAGACCGTAACCATAATAATTGACATTTATAAGAAGTCAATTCAGGTGAAAAAATTGGGTGTGCCGTGAAATTGCTTGTCTCATCGAAGTGAGCCATGTTACTGAGAAGGTTGGGAACCACTGCTCTAGGTTAAAGCTGATGCAACATGTTTTCATAACCCAATGTAGCAGAGCTAAATTCAACTCAGTTCAGAAATTGAAAACTAATCTGATTAACTATCACCAATTGTTGTTAACATGGTAGAAAGGCATGGAGACAAAGCCTAAACTCTCTTATTCATTGCCTGTGCTCTCTGACTGAATATTTCTTTAAAGCTATGGTCACTTTGCTAAACTGACAGCACAGTTACTGCCGATCACTTGCTGCCAATTTCTGGCAAACTCTTGCGATGTGAGATTGGAATGCACACATGGGCCAAAGATCATGTCGCAGTGATTTTGTATTCCAATGATGTCAGGTCAATACAAACAGGAATGGAAATACGGAAATTAAAAACGAATAAGAACTTCACATGCAATGTGACTCATGGGAATGACGCATGGTGTAAATCCTTATTTGATAGAAGAGTATTGAGGTAATCCTAATAGTGTCCTTGGAGTGAGCTGATAGTAAGAAGACACCTGCTCGTCAGGTGAACTAAGAAACAACAATGTCAAGACACGACAGTTCGGGAAGATAAGGAAAAAAGATAAAAAAGAAGGATTTTGGAGTCCCAATAGCGAACACTCTGGATATCAACTTACATGAAGTTGAGTACCCTATGCTTGGAAGCGTGGAGATAATACGGCAGGGGTGGAGGGTAGAATTGCTTGGCCAGTGTCAGCACTTATTCTCAGGCATTAGCCTTTTTTTTTGACTGTTCAGGGAGTGTCATGGAAACTTAGTGGGTGTAGCCTAGTATGAATTGCATGCCTGTTGTTAACCTTTTCTTAACCAAATGGTGTGAATTGTCTATTTAACTCAACTCATCAAGTTGGTGGTTAGTTGATACAGACTTAACTCTTTGTGCCATGCCAATAACTACTGTCAAGGGCAGTAACTGGGCAATATTAATTGGCATCCCTGGGCGCACCATTGACAAGAAGCTCTCACATCGGACCCAAGTTCAGACAGAGACAGTAGATAGGCCCAAAGATAAATATCACTGTTCAATCAGCAGGAGACCTGATTGGCAAAGTGCACAGAGAACTAGAGTTTGGGGTTAATTGAGTTAACTCGTCTCAGGCAGAGACACTGGACTCAAGGACCGTTGAGTCAGCAGGAGACTCAAGTTGGACTTAATCCAGGATAACGAAGCAAAGGGACCCTCCCAGACCGGGGGACATGGATTGTTTCGATTAGAGTCGTCTCCTCTGAATGTATGTAATCAGTGGCTGCCACACGGGGAGTATGCTGGTTATGCCAGTAGTGAGGGGGAAAACCGCTGGGAAAACCCTTTCGAAGACTGCTACATTTAAAAAGTTGCAGAAAGCTGTATCAGTCAACCTGCTGAAGGACTCAGCAAAAGAAAGCCAGCAAAAGCTGGCTCTGAGCCGAGACGGATGATGTTCAAAAGGAGATAAACAGGTTTACAGGGAAAACCGAAAATTATTTCACCCACATGAAACAGTGAGATACGGGATGGGATATCAGAGACAGAGAAAAATAAATAAAGAGGTTTTTAAGCAAGATCATGAGGAGAAAGAGGCATTGAAAAAGCAATGCAATGATTTGAAGACTGCTATGTGACTGCTCGTATATACAGTAGGTCAGGAGAAGAAAAGAAACACTGAAAATTATACAAAGTGTTAAAAGCAGATTGAAAACCCCAAGTCTGCTTCTCGCTTCAGTACAGTGAACAGCAAAGCAGTTGCAGACTTAGCAATCTAGTCTTGATCTCTCTCCCTCCTGAAGTCTGACTTCTCAAAAATGATCCTAATTTGCCAGAAAAAGGGAATATATTGCTGTAATTCAACTGCAATTCTCCTGCATTCAAACTTCTACAAAAAGGAATTCTGCCAAACTTACATGGATATTGACTGACTCTACTCAATTCCAAATGAATTACTGTCAACATCCTTAATTTCCAAGTATTTGCAATTGTAACTTTGCTTCTCTCCTGCATTTCTCTTCTTTCTGGTCTGAATGTTTTCGTGCATCGTGAACCATTCCCCCAGGTTTTGCTTGAATTAATAAAACCATACTTTAAACCCTAAAGAATTTGCTGAGGGACTTTTTTTAAAATTAGACTCTTTAAAGACAGAAGAACAATAAAAAAAGTTTCATTTTATGGTATAGAGGAATCCATTCAGCCCACAGTGTCTGTAACAGCACCCAAAATAGTGACACAGTTACTCCCACTCTCCAACCTTATCTCTGTATCCCATTAAATTCTTCATTTTCATATATGCTGCTCTCTTGAAATGTCCTATGGACCCTGCCTCCACCACTCACCCAGGCAGTGCATTATAAATCCTAACAACTCTTGAATACTTAGTGCAGAAGTTGGGAGGTCACGTGGCAGCTGTACAGGACATTGGTGAGGCCACTTTTGGAATACTGCGTGCAGTTCGGGTCTCCCTGCTTTCAGAAGGATGTTGTGAGCCTTGAGTATGTTCTGAAAAGATTTACAAGGATGGCACCCTTGAAGTGCAGTGGTAGCGTCTGTACCTCTGGGCCAGGAGGCCTGGCTTCAAGTTCAAACTGTGTCATTACATCTCTGCACAGGGTGATCAGCAAACTCTTGAAGACTGGGTCTTTTAAAAAAAAAAAGTCCCTTCCTGACTTGTGAAAGGACATGAGATTCATCCGATAGCCAGTGGGAACTGTTTGATTTCTGCAAGCGCTCCCAAAAGGGATGAATGGAACAGCAGAACATCTTTTGTTCTCTTCAACAAAGTGGAAATAGCCAAGAGAAAACTGGGCATTGCTGATGCAAAGTTGAGAGGCAGAGCTCAGGAGGTTTACGCCTCAGGTCCTGCTGGGGTTCCTACATGCGGTCAGCTGGACCCAGTCCGATTGTAGAGTGAAACCTGGCTCACTCACCCTGACTTTTCCTCTCACCTGGAGGTCAGTTAATGGACATACTCACGTGATGCTGTCAATGTTAAACCGGAACAAATAATAGGGAGGTTTAAAAAAAAGAACAAAAGACATTTGCTGTGTGGCACGAGGCAAAAGGGAAGATTCCAACACAGACATCAGCGACAAATTCAACCTATTTTACATACACTGTTTCGGACAGAGGGTGTATTTACAGGCAACATGGGACAATCTCTGCTACCTAAAGCTCTACTTATACAAATTTGTCAGAGGAACTCATGTGATTTTACACCTCAGGATCTGACTGTAATGATCTTGATTGACTGCACAAGCCAAAGGTTGATGAGTTAGTGGAGCCAGCTGTGCGCTTTGGTTCCCTCTAGCTGAACTTGACGGGAATTACTTGAAAGGCACACCCCTTGATCTGGGCTACTTCCAGGTATGGGTCTGCACACCACAGAGGTACATCAGAATATCACAATTCCAGGACATTTGTAACACAGGGTCAGGCCATTCAGCCCAAAATATCTCCCATGGCGTTCATTAGTCAAGATCTTTCTGTTTATTATGAACGGGGAGAACAGTGAGATGGGTCATATATGATAACCACAGTGGAATCAAATTGGGAACTGAAGAGAAACCTCTTTACCCTGAAAGTGGTAAGAATGTGGAACTTTGCTCCCACTTAGCGGTCGAGGTGAAACGTATCTATAAATTCAAGGGGGAAGCTGTGTAAACTCAAGGAGAAAAGGAGGGTGGTTGAACAGGAGAAACCAATTTGTTCACCACAGTGCACCTCTTCCGTTGAGGCAAAGGTTAGGCAGACTGATAATGCCTGCTAGATCCACCATGAGGCCAAACTAACCAATCAGCACGTGCTTCCCTTGGGAGGCAGTTCAATCAGCAGGACAGTTTTTTTGCGATGCAGAGTGATGCCAACAGCATGGGTTCAATTTCCGTATCAGCTGACATCACCATGAAGGTCCCACCTTCTCAAACTCACCCCCTGCCTGAGGTGCAGTGACCCTCAGGTTGAATCACCTTCAGTCATCTCTCTCAAATGAGACAGAACAGGCTTCTGGGACTTTAGTGACTTTATCTTATCTGCCTGGTCACAGTTTAATAAGCTAACACTGACCGTTAACAGCTCCTGCTACATCTCTCCACCAACCACAGAATCAGAGGTTTACAACATGAAAAGAGACCCCGTGGCCCAATTTCTCCATGCTGCCCTGTTTTCTCAATTAATCTAGTCCCATTTGCCTGTGTTTGGTCCCTATCCCTCCATCCCTATTCCATCCATGTCCCTGTCCAAATGTTTCTTAAATGACAAAATTGTATTCACCACCACCACCTCTGGCAGCCCATTCCAGATACTGCATACAGGCACCACCCACTGTGAAAATACTGCCTCTCTGGACCCTTTTGTATCTCTTCCCTCTCACTTTAAACCTATGCTCTCTAGTTTTAGGCTCCCATACCATGGGGAAAAGCTGCAGGATACCTACCATATTTATGCCTCTCATGATTTTATAGGTCAGCCCTCAGTCTCCTATGCTCCAGGAGAAAAGGTCCCAGGCTATTCTTATGCTTCAAACCCTCCAGTCTGGGTAGCATCCTAATAAATCTTTTCTGCACTCTCTGTAGCTTAATAATATCCTTTCTACAGCAGGGCAACCAGAACTGTACATAGTACTCCAAATGTGGCCTTACCAATGTCTTGTATAGCTACAAGATGTCACAACTCCTACACTCAGTGATCTGACTGGCGCAAGCATGCTTAAAGCCTTCTTCATCACCCTGTCTACCTGCGACTCCTCTTTCAAGGAGAGATGAACCTGTATCCCTCGATCCCTTTGTTCTATAACACTCCCCAGGGTCCTAACATTGACTGGTAGATCTTGCCCAGGTCTGACCTACTAAAATGAAATACCTTGCATTTATCTAAATTAAACTCCATCTGACATTCCTCAGCCCACTGGCCCAGCTGAAATAAGATAACCTGCTTCACTGCTGACATCTTCTCATGCTGTAAAAAAAATTGGTGTTCCCTCTCCATTTTCTGATTCCTTGCATCCCAGTTCTGCTGAGTATAGGATAGAATGTTTCAATGTTAGTCTCTCTTTTTAACAAATTATTAGGTTCTCTACTGCTGACCAATAATCAATAGAAGGGTATATTGAGGTAGTGACATGGGCGAGGACATTCATCAGAGCTCCACCTGCAGGGGCACTTTTAAATGTTGACAGGCAAACTTCAAATGAAGTATTTTGGCAAATCCAACAACAGCAAATCAGACTTCATTTACATGCGCACGCACACTTGAGTTTCAAAGAGATCTTCAATTATGCTTGGCCATTTTTCCTTTCACACAATCCCTTGTCTACTTCTGAATGACTAACTAGTGTCGACTCCAAGGAGGCTGGCGTATAAAAGTAAACAATCTTGCCACAACCGCATATGGATATGGTGAGACCACACCTGGAGTACTCCGTACAGATTTGGCTTCCATACTTAGGAACGGGTGTGACAAAACTCACAAGATAGGTTCCTGAATTGAGCAGGTGGTCCCATGAGGAGATATTGAGTTGACTGTCTCTGTTATTCTCTGGAGTTCTGAAGAACGGGAGACGATGTCATTAAAACATAAAATTCTCAGAGGGTTTGATACTGTGAATGCTAAGAGGCTGCTTCCCCCCTTACTCAGACTGGCCCAGCTGAAGAATCTAGAACTAATCTGGGGGAGGGGGCAGTGGGAAGAGTAGCATTTGGGTGCTGGGCATTTTAGACCAAGATCAGGAGAAACTTCTTCACTCAGAGGGTGGTGAATCTTCTCCACTATAGACCGCTACGGACTCTCAGTTGTTGAGTGGATTTAATGCTGAGATCAATCAACTTTTGGCCAAAATAATCCAGCGACGCAGCAGAAAAGTGGCATTCTGGTCAAAGAGCTGAGAAGCAGATTCAAAGGATCCTTGTTCTGGTTTTTATAAAGATGGTGAACAGCCTGTGAAGTCCGATGTAACCAGATGGAAGAATCATGACTGGCTTCAAGACATCTTTAATAAGAAATTTATTCAATACTTTAGGGTCTGCAGAAAGAATAAGGGAATGTAACTGGCCCTTCCAAGTGCGATGGAGTCTGACAGATGTCCCTTCTTGTCTCATGAGGGAAGGAAGGACATCAGGTGCCATCCTCAGAACACAGACTCCATGCACTCCTCCTCTCAGCCTGGATACATTCCTTCGCCTCCTCTCCCCTCATAGGCCCAGTTGATACGGATATTGGAGGGAAGCTTTGAGTGAGCCAGCTCCTGGAAGGCGAAGGGGTCTGTGTCGACTGCTTGCTGGTAAAAGTGCAGGAGCTCGCCGGGACTCTTGGTCTGATGGAGCTGGGAGTTGGGCACTTTATGGTTCAGCTCTTGTGCCAACTCGCAGAGGAGTCTGAACCTCTGGCCCTCATCCAGCTGAGCCTCCTGCCAGTCTGGGCCAGAGGGTGAGCCTGTGACCCGTTCCACTGCTGCCCGCACCCTCTCTTCCAGCTGGTCAGGTGGCTGGTACTTACGGCTCCGGAAGGGGGGCATAACCAGGGAGGGGTCCTGGAGACAGAGAATCAAGTCTGAATTCAAAACCCAAATCAACCAAAGGAAACAGAATGAATCAATGTTGTTCCCGCACTACACACCCAACTCCAAGCAGCCCAGTCTGATTATCTCCCCGGCCTCCGCAGGGATTGGCCCCCAAACCCCGCAGCCCCGGCCCCCGCAGGGATTGGCCCCCAAACCCCGCAGCCCCGGCCCCCGCAGGGATTGGCCCCTGAACCCTCCACCCTCCAGAGGGATTGGCCCCTCACCCTCACCTCCCCCTCCCCGGTCCCCGCAGGGACTGGCCCCCTGACCTTCCCCCTGGTCCCCGCAG
>JAHRHZ010000155.1:1043190-1091303 GCA_024137785.1 Ginglymostoma cirratum | reverse complement strand
GCCCCCTTGACCTGTCCGTCCTCCCTGGACTGACCTATCTCCTCCCTCCCCCCCTACCTACACCCACCTTTACTGGCTCCATCCCCGCCTCTTCGACTTGTCTGCCTCCTCTCCACCTATCCTCTCCTCTATCCATCCTCTATCCGCCTCCCCCTCTCTCCCTATTTATTTCAGAACCCTCTTCCCCTCCCCCATTTCTGATGAAGGGTTTAGGCCCGAAACGTCAAGTTTTCCTGCTCCTATGATGCTGCTTGACCTGCTGTGTTCATCCAGCCCCATGCTTGTTATGTTGGATTATAACCCAGTGTCGTATGGTTTCTGTTTTTTTGCTGGGGCAGAGAGAGAGACAACTGCACCTTTTTTCTGTGACAGAGAGAGAGAGTGCTCCAGCTTGTTGCTGTGTGAAGAGAGAGAGAGAACTCAAGCTTTTTGGTATGTTAGAGAGAGAGAAATTGAGGTTTTTGCTCTGTCAGCAAGAGAGAGAAATCCAGCTTTTTGCTGGGCAGAGAGAGAGAGAGAGAGAGAGAGAAAAAGAGAAAGGACTCCAGCTGTTACTGGGCACAGAGAGAGAGAGAGAGAGAGAAGTGCAGCTTCCTGCTGGGAGAAGAGAGAGAGAGAACTGTAGCTTTTTGCTGGGGGAAAGAGAGAAAGAGAGCACCGGTGTTGTGATGGGGCAGAGAGGGAGAGAACTCCAGCTTTTGGCTGGGCTGTGGGGGAGTGGGTGTGTAAAGTTGGAGAAGTGGGGGAAAGAGAGAGAGAGAAGGAGAGAGAGAGAGAGAGAGAATTGCAGTTTTTTTTGTGAGACAGAGAGAGAGAACTCCAGCTTGTTGCTGTGTGAAGAGAGAGAGAACTCAAGCTTTTTGCTCTGTCAGAGAGAGAGAAATTGACGTTTTTGCCATATCAGCAAGTGAGAGAAATTTAGCTTTTTGCTGGGGCAGAGAGAGACAGAGAGAGAGAGAGGGAGAACTGCAGTTTTTTTTTCTGTGACAGAGAGAGAGAACTCCAGCTTGTTGCTGTGCGAAGAGAGAGAGAACTCAAGCTTTTTGTTATATCAAAGAGAGAGAAATTGAGGATTTTGCCATATCAGCAAGTGAGAGAAATTTAGCTTTTTGCTGTGTCAGACAGAGAGAAATTGAGGTTTTTGCTATGTCAGCAAGTGAGAGAAATCCAGCTTTTAAGACAGAGTGAGAAAGAGAGAAAGGACTCCCAGCTTTTTGCTGTGACAGAGAGAGAGAGAGAGATAATGAGAGACAACTCCAGCTTTTTGCTGGGGGGAGGGGGGAGAAAGAGATAGAAATCTAGCTTTTTGCTGGGACAGTGAGAGAGAGAGAACTCCAGCTTTTTGCTGGTGGCGGGAGAGAGATAGAGAGAGAGAGAGAGAGAGAGAGCACTTCAGCTTTTTGCTGGGGGAGACGGAGAAAGAGAGCAGTAGTGTTGTGCTGGGGCAGAGAGAGAGAGGACTCCAGCTTTTTGCTGGGCCATGGGTGATGGTGTGATGGTACGTACAGACAGACAGACAGACAGACAGACAGACACACACACACACACACACACACACACACACCCCCTCTCTCTCTCACACACACACACACACACACACACACACACACACACACACGTGAATCAATGGGGTGAATTTATATTTTCATATACATTCTATTTTGTTCAGAAAGCACTCAATTTATAGGCAGTCAGTCAATGCGGCATTTTATAAATTCCTGTGTTAAAAATAAAACCAGTTTGACTCCAAACCAAACACAAACAGATTCTAAACAAGGTCTCACACCTAACATACATTGTCTGACCTAAAATGACACCTCTTCTTTACATTGATTAAACCCTTAGCTCTCTCAGGGCACTGACTTGAAAGAAATTCAGGGATTTACGTATACATATTAATCAAATAAAACCTTCTAACTGATTAAAGATTGAATCGCACCTTAGGTCTAATACATCCTCATCAATTGTGTGGCCCCTTTGATCTTTTACTTATAAATTCTGTGTTCTCCATCCTTCTTCTCACTTCACCTGCCGAAGGGGCTACACTCTGAAAGCTTGTGTTTTCAAATCAACCTGTTGGATTATAACCCGGTGTCGTGTGATTTCTGGTTTTTGCTGGGGCCGAGAGAGAGAGAGAGCTGCACCTTTTTTGGGACAGAGAGAGAACTCCAGCTTCTTGCCATGTAAGAGACAGAGAACTCAAGCTTTTTGCTATGTTAGAGAGAGAGAAATTGAGGTTTTTGCCATGTCAGCAACAGAGAAATCCAAATTTATGCTGAGCAGACAGAGAGAGAGAGAGAAAGAGGAAACTGTGGCTTTTTGCTGAGAGAGACAGAGAACGACATTAAAAGTGCTACAACTCCAAGAGCTTGCTGTTGGTACATTGCTGCTGGCTTTATAGAGATTGATGTCTTTGTTCTGCATTACTTACTGTTGTCTTCCTTGACAGAGATGGCTTTGCAGCCTGAAGAGATGCAGTTTATCGGTGTGGATACATAGCTTCTAGACTCACTGTCACAGCAGTGACATTTTCATCCTTCACGGGGAATAAGCATAGGCTATTAGATGGAGCGTTTCATGCTGTAGTTCTCAGTTTCCCCACCCAGCCTGTGTTTATACCTGGGAGGGTCCTTTCCTTGTCTCGCAGATTCCCATCATAAAGCTAGACATCAGAAATAGTCTGTACTACGAAATACGATACTGACTGAGTACCTGACGGGTGCTCTCGGATACACATCCTTTGATGACAGCAGAACCGGGTACTTCATCTGCTTGTCACAGAAAGTTACAGGTCATTTCAACTTGGGAGTTGTACAATAAAATGTTCGCTCCAAAAGCCCGGCCCTGGAATAAAATCACAATCACCTGGGAATCCCAGAGAAAGTAAGGTCTTTCGACACAAACAAGGATTTGTATTTTTCTAAAGATAAAATAAAACAAGCTCCAAAGATTGGGACGAAAATTCAGGAGGGGTTTGTATCGACAGGATAGACATCCCATTCAGTCTCTCCACCTGACCATGTCTATATCACTGCCTACAGATCCTACAGCACTCCTCATCTGTATTCCCAGCCAGATCTTACAACCCTCGGTATCTTTGTACTCTCGTCCAGACACTACACCCCTCCCTATCTCTATAACCTCCTCCAACCTCTATGTCCACTTATCACTATAATCTCCTCCAGACACAACACCTTTCCCTACATCTATAACCTCCTCCAACCTCCATAACCACGTGTGATTTCTTCGTCCCTCCTTTCTGCCTGTTGATCATCCCTAACTGCAGTTTTCAGTTCTGCCTGTCTCTTTCTGCGTCTCTCTCTCTCTGTCTCTCGGCTCCTTAACAACACTAATTCAGAGGTCCCTTTTGTCTAATTGAATTTTGTGAAAGGGAAGATGGTTAATATTCATTTGAGAAGAATTTTAGAGTGGGTTATGATTGTAGGCTTCATGCCATCAGCATGAATATTCCTGAAATTACATTTCATTACACAACTGGATTTCACACCTGAATTTCATTTCCATTCTTTGTCCCATGAAAGTGTTTTCCTCCGTGAAGGAACTCTCCTGGAACACGTTGTGAGTAATTTCACCACTTCCCATGGGATATCAGCACAGAAACTTATCAGTGGGTGGTGGAATGAAAGTGTATCCACAGCGATTCTCAACCCCTGTACGTTTCATGGTGGCTTAACTGGTGGCTCACTCACTGACGGAATTATTATAGCACCCATAGCACTCGAGACCATTCCATGCTGTGTTCTGTTGCGCTGGAAGAATGACACAGAACATTAACGATTGCAATGGGACTGTCATGGGGTGGGAGATACACAGAGTTATCCTTGTCATTGATGAGTCACACGGAACAGAACGAGGCAATTCAGCTCATCGTTCCTGTGTCAGCACTTTCGCACAGCTCTGCAGCTTGCTCCTTTCCGAGTATATCATTCACCCGAGAGTGTTGCTTGGTCCCACACATTTCTGACCTCACCTTGATGACTGATGTTGTAGCATTAGTCAGAATTGCAGCAATGTGACTGGAAAAATGCAACTGAGCCAAGGTTGTAGGAATAGACTTCAGTGCAGAATCTGCAACTTTTAAAACTGAAACAGAGATTTCTTGAATCTGGAAACACACAGTTAGCTGTGCTCAACTCAGAAAAAACAATTACTTCCTCCGTTATTTCAAACATATGTATCTGTCTCTCTGTCTGTCCAAGGTGAGATATTTTCGACTCGACCTGTTCTGATGTGTTATTACATACCTCAGCAGTAGGTCGGACTCAGATTTGGAGTGCTGCATGCAATTCCAGTCGCCTTGCTGTAACAATGATGTCATTAAACTGGAGACGGTGCAAAAAAAAGATTTACAAGGATGTTACTGAGACTGGAAGGTTCGAGTTATAAGGAGAGGCTGGGTAGACCGCGACTTTTTTTCACTGGAGCGTAGGAGGCTGAGGAGTGACTGTGGAGGGTTAATAGAATCGTGAGGAGCAGAGATGAGGTGAAAAGCCAAAGTCTTTCCCGCAGGGTCGGGGAGTTCAAAGCTGGAGGGCGTAGGATGAATGTGAAAGGGGAAAGATTTGAAAGGGACCTGCGGGACAACTTTTTCACACAGAGGGTGGTGCCAGCTCAGAATGAGCTGCCAGAGGAAGTGATAGAAGTGGGTACAATTACAACATTGAAAAGACATTTGAACAGGAACATGAATAGAAAAGATTTTGAGGTGTACAGGCCAAACGCAGGCAGATGAGAGTAGTTCAGTTCCATAAACCTGGTCAGCATGGACAGGTTGGACTGAAGATCTTGTTTCCAAGCTGTATGACTCTATGACATGATGACTCAAGCTATGTATCTATAGAAGTCATTCAACTACCTACCTGTCCATTTGTCTAGCTATCTGTCTGGCTTTCAATTTATCAATCTATCTGTTCATATCTTGAGCCACCATTCTGTCCATCCTCTATCATGATTTTGCAAACTTAGAAGACATTCTAATTTTTTAGAGGTATCCTCACTTATTCTTTCTACAATTAAGAATTTCAGACCCATAAAGCATGTGGTCTGACTTGTACAGTTTCCGGTTGGACTGCGACTGGTATGACAGGTCAGCGTGGCGGCTGTAAGAAGATACAAACAAGGAGAAAATGATCAGCCAGGATTGGAGTCATGTTGAATGGAGCTGGTGTGTGGGATTGAGGAACAGGCACCTTGGCAGTGTCCAGAACATCCCAGATTGCTTCCAAACATAGATCATAGGTTTGCTCCCTGTTATAGAATGTAGAACATAGAACATAGAACATTACAGCGCAGTACAGGCCCTTCGGCCCTCGATGTTACGCCGACCTGTGAAACCAATCTGAAGCCCATCTAACCTACACTATTCCATTGTCATCCATATGTTCATCCAATGACCATTTAAATGCCCTTAAAGTTGGCGAGTCTACTACTGTTGCAGGCAGGGCATTCCATGCCCTTATTACTCTCAGAGTAAAGAACCTACCTCTGACATCTGTCTTATATCTATCACCCCTCAATTTAAAGCTAGGTCCCCTCGTGCTAGCCATCACCATCCGAGGAAAAAGGCTCTCACAGTCTACCCTACCTAATCCTCTGGTCATCTTGTATGTCTCTATTAAGTCACCTCTTAGCCTTCTTCTCTCGAACGAAAACAGCCTCAAGTCCCTCAGCCTTTCCTCATAAGACCTTCCCTCCATACCAGGCAACATCCTGGTAAATCTCCTCTGCACCCTTTCCAATGTTTCCACATCTTTCCTATAATGCGGCGAGCAGAACTGTATGCAATACTCCGAGTGCGGCCGCACCAGTTTTGTGCAGCTGCAACATGACCTCACGGCTCCGAAACTCAATCCCTCTACCAATAAAACCTAACACACCGTACGTCTTCTTAACAACCCTAGCAACCTGGGTGGCAACAGGGAAATGTGGCAGACAGTTGAAGCACAGCAAGAACCCATAAATGAGATAAATGACCAGTGATGTGATACTCCGCAAAATCCCTTAAGTGTTCTGTCTGAAGGCACGTCCCTGGTTGTTAATAGGAGATAAATATTGCTCCAGGATATCATGGAAAAGTCACTTCATCCACAAATAATCTCTTGAGTGATTTTTTTTTATTTGTTCATGGGATGAGGGCATCACTGGCTAGGCAGCATTTACTGCCCATCCTTAATTGCCCAGAGGTCGGTTAAGAGTCAACCACGTTGCTGTGGGTCTGGAGTCACATGTAGGCCAGATCAGGTAAGGATGGCAGTTTTCCTTCCCTAAAGGGCATTAGTGAACCAGATGGGTTTTTCCAGACAATTGACAATGGATTCATGGTCATCATTAGATTCTTAATCCCCACATTTTTTTGAAATTGAATTCAATCCAGGGCACTAAAAGAGATGGTGGGAGAAATAGCAAATATACTCGCAGTAATTTTCTGAAATTTGCTGGACTCTGGGCAGTTCCAGCAAATTGGAAAACAGCCAATGTGATGCCACTGTTCAAAAAAGGAGGTAGACAAAAGGTGGGGAATTATAGGCTGGTTAGCTTAACTTCTGTAGTGTGGAAAATGCTTGAATCTGTCGTCAAGGAAATAATAGCAAGTCTTTTAGATAGAAATTGCCCAATTGTGTGGACATAGCCTGGGTTCATGAAGGACAGGTCATGCTTCATTAATTTGCTGGAATTGTATGGAGACATTATGAGCACGGTGGACAATGGGGATCCAGTAGATGTGGTGTATTTGGATTTTTAAAAAAGGCATTCAAAAAGGTGCTGCACAAAAGGCTGCTGCATGAGATAACCGTACACAGTGTTACAGGCAATGTATCAGCATGGACTGAGGATTGGTTAACTAACGGAGGGAAAAAGTGGGGATAAGTGAGTGCTTTTCTGGTCGGTGAACAGTGAATCGTGGTGTGCATCAGGGATCAGTATTGGGACCGCAACTGTTTATAATTTACATAGATCATTTAATCAGAAATCACACGACACAACGTTATAGTCCAACAGGTTTATTTGAGAACACAATTTTTCAAAGTCTCGCTCCTTCTTCAGGCATTAATGAGGGAGGTAGTATGAGACGGATTGGGGCTCATTTGCATTGCGGCTGACAGTAGGGTGAGTGGTAGAGCAAAGTTTGCAGGGGACGCTGAAAGCAAGCAAAGGGTTATAGATAGTTTAAGTGAGTGAGTGAAGGTCTGGCAGATGGAATTCAATGTTGATAAATGTGAAGTCAGCCGTTTTGATAGGAATAACAGAAACAGGGGCTGTTATTTGAACAGGAAAAAGTTACTATGCAGAGGGATCTGGGTGTCCTTGTGCATGAATCACAGAAGGATGGTTTGCTGGTACAGCAGGTAATTAAGAAGGCAAATGGAATTTTGTCCTTCATTGTGAGAGGGATTGAGCTTAAAAACAGGGAGGTAATGTTGCAGCTGTGTAGTGAGCTGATGAGGTCACACCTGGAGTACTGTGCAGAGTTTTCATCTCCATACTTGAGAAAGGACGTACTGGAACTGGTGGGAGTGCAGAGAAGATTCACTACGTTGATTATGAATTGAGAGGGTTGACTTATGAGGAAGAATGAATAGACTGGGATTATATTCATTGGAATTTAGAGGAATGAGGGAGAATTTTATAGAAACATACAAAATTACAAAGAGAATAGATAAGATAGAAGCAGGATATTGTTTTCACTGGTGGGTGAAACTAGAACAATAGGGCATAGCCTCAAAATAAGTGGGAGCAGATTTAGGACTGAATTGAGAAGGAACATCTTCACCCAAAGGGTTGTAAATCTGAGGAATTCCCTGCCCAGTGAAGTAGTTGAAGCTTCTTCATTGAATGATTTTAAAGCTAAGATAGATAATTTTTGAATAGTAAAGGAATTAAGGGTTATAGTGAAGGGTAGGTAAGTGGAACGGAGTCCATGAAAAGATCAGTCATGATGTTATTGAATGGCAGAGCCAGGTCAAAGAGCCAGATAGTCCACTCCTGTTCCTTTTTCTTATGTTCTAATGTTCTCAGAAATTAACTGAGTCACATCAGAAAGATAATAAACTGCAACTGTATTGAATAGCATGCACAGAAGCGGAATCTGAGTATATACCTGGATGTTACTATCTTAAAAATGATGTCTTGATTAGAAAATGGAGACAATTACATATTCAGGCAGATGAGAAATAGGCAGAAGTTCATCAGGTTGTATTACCGGTGGGTTATAGATGTGAAGTTTTGTGGTTACTCAGGAATTACTAGTAAGAGGTCATTTAGGGTTGAGAAAAACTCAAGCTAAAATATAACACATTTTTACTGACCTGGACTGCATAAGGATGGAGAGGTATTTGAATTTTGTCAGACGTGCCATACACGTCAGGTAAGTGGAAAACCTCAGGCAGTGATAACACCAGCACCTTTAATTCCCAATCCTGCATTTGACAAACCTTTTACAAGGGTCTTAATTGATTGCATAGGACCCCTACCAAAAACAAAAAGTGGGAATCAGTATTTGTCGACAATAATGAATGTGTCCACTGGATTTCCACAGACGATTCCATTATGTAATATCGCAGCTGAAAGGATTATTGAAGTGTTACTCAAACTTTTCAGACTGCCCACAGAGAATCAATCAGATCAAGTGTCAAATTTTACATCAATATTATTCAGGAACGTTATGGATAGCTTAGGAATAAAACAATTCAAATCCACTCTGTTCCATCCAGAATTGGCTGAAAGGTGGCATTAAATTTTAAAGACCATGTTAAGGGCTGATAGTGTCAATACTGTCCAGATGATTGGAATAAAGGAATTCCATTTGTACGTTTTGCCATTAGGGATGCATCAAATGAATCAACCAAATTCAGTTCATTTGATTTAGATTTTGGGAATGAAGAAAGAAGACCACTAAAATTAATTAAAGAGAAATTGAGTCAGAATTCAGAGGCCACATATTTGGACCATGTGTCAAATTTTAGGGAACAATTAAATAGAGTGGAGACGTTGTCTCAGCACCATTCAAAAATATCACAGCGAATGATGAACCAGGAAGCTGACAAGAAATCAAAAATTCACAATTTTGCTAACAGAGATAAAGTGTTAGTGTTACTTCCAGTGATAGGTGAACTTTTAAAAGCAAGGTTTAATCTCAAAGGAGATTGAGTGAGGTGAATTATTTGATAAGTACTCCAGATAGAAAGAAACCTTACAGAGTGCGTCATGTGAATATTCTCAAAAAGTATTTTGATCAGGAAGAAAAGCAAAAGGAGAATGTGTTACTGGTTTCAACACAGTGATGAACCAAGTTCAGAGGATTCTGAATTGGACACTCCTCAAATTAGATTGAACAATGAGGAAGTTCTGAAAAATTGTTCTAAATTATTGAGTCAACTTCCAGAGGAAAATTGAAATGCACTGAAAGAGTTATTACTATTGCATGGGGAGATATGCGGGAATAAGCTGGGAAGTAGTAATCTAAATATGCATGAGGTTGATATAGGAAAGCTGTTCCATTTAAGCAACGTCCTTTCAGACTTAACCCTATAAAGTTGGCACAGGTTCAAAAAGAGTTTGAACACAGGCTCTGAGACAACATAATTGAAGTGAGTTGCATTGACTAGAGCTCACCCATAGTAATGGTGCCAAAACCAGATCGTATCCAACGATTATGTGTAGACTAATACAAAGTCAGTGTAGTTGGCAGTCTGATTCATATCTGATTCCACGTTTGGAAGACTGTATTGAGAAGGTGGGACAAGCAACTTATATTTCTGAGGATAGTGGCAGGTACCTTTATCTGAAAGAATGAAGACAATTTCGGCTTTCGTAACATTGAACGTACTATATCAATTTAGAGTCATGCCATTTGGTATGAAACACGTGCCCACCACATTTCGAAGACTAACCAATAAAGTCATTTCCGGATTACCCAATTGTGCGGTATACATTGACAACCTGGCGATTTTTAGTCACATATGGAAGGAACGTTTGCAGCATTGATCAGAATTATTCCATCGACTTTGGGAGGCAGACTTGGTGATAAATCTGGCTAAGAGTGAGTTTGCAAAAACCCAAGTCATGTTCCTGGGACATGTTATTGGACGTAGGCAGATGGCTCAACAGATGGTGAAAACAAAGTTTATTGGAGATTTTCCTGTGCCATCGGCGAAGACAACAGTACTATGATTCCCAGGATTGAATGGGTTTTATCGGAAATCTGTACCGAATTTTAACAGTGTGGTTGTTCTCCTAACTGACCTATTGAAGACGTGTAGAAACTTTCAGTGTGCAGCAGACTGTCAGAAGGCATTTGACAGCCTGAAAGCTGTGTTAACCACTACCCCAGGGTTAGCCACACCTCATTACACAAAGCCCTTCAAGGTGGTTATTGATGTGAGTGATGTGAACGTCGCTGCTGTATTCTTGCAAGACAACGATGACGAGAAGCTTGAAAGACCTATCGGGTATTTTTCCAGAAAATTGAATAATATCAACAGAAATATACCAAGATCG
This sequence comes from Ginglymostoma cirratum, assembly GCA_024137785.1. Lineage (NCBI taxonomy): Eukaryota > Metazoa > Chordata > Chondrichthyes > Orectolobiformes > Ginglymostomatidae > Ginglymostoma > Ginglymostoma cirratum. The sequence goes on along the minus strand of JAHRHZ010000155.1, from coordinate 1,080,785 downwards.
AGAAGGAGACCTTGAGCTTGGTATTGGTGTGACAACAGTTCAACATTTACATTGCTAGTAATGTGCCTGACACAATTGTATACCCTGATCAGAAGCCATTAATGCTTTTGGAGTAATATATGGACAAAAATTGCACAGTGTTTAGATGGAGTTTGTGCCTGCAACCATTCAATTTGAAAATTATACTCGCAGCAGGATGAGATAACGTAATTGCTGACACATTGTCACGACTTAGATGAAGAAAGATGGAGGCGTCCGGTGGCAGGAGTAAAAGCTGCAGAAGGATTTGGACAGGTTAGGAGTGTGGGCAAAGAAGTGGCAGATGGAGTAAAATGTGGGAAAGTGTGAGGTCATGCACTTTAGTAAGAAGTGTAAAAGCATGGACTATTTTCGAAATGGGAAAAAAATTCAGAAGCCTTTTATTTTTTTGGAAGTTCTAGTCCAGGTTTCTCTCAAGGTAAACTTGCAGGTTGAGTCAGTAGTCAGGAAGGCAAATGCAATGTTGTCATTTATTTTGAGAGGACTAGAATATAAAAGCAGCGATGTACTGCTGAGGCTTTATAAGGCTCTTCTCAGGCCACATTTGGAGTAGTGTGTGCAGTTTTGGGCCCCATATCTCAGGCAGGATGTATTGGTCCTGGAGCAGGGTCAGAGGAGGTTCACGAGAATGGTCCCAGGAATGAAAAGCTTAACATATGAGTAACGTTTGAGGACTCTGGGACTATATCATTGGAGTTTAGAAGGATGAGGGGTGATCTAATTGAAAGTTACAGAATACTGAATGGTCTGGGTAGAGTGGATGTTGGGAAGATGCTTCCATTGGTAGGAGAGTCTAGGATCCGAGGGCACACCCTTAGAGTAACGGGAAGACCTTTTAGAACAGAGGTAAGGAGAAACTTCTTCAGCCGGAGAATGGTGAATCTATGGAATTCACTGCCACAGAAGGCTGCGGAGGCCAGGTCATTGAATACATTTAAGACTGAGATAGATAGGTTCTTGATAATCAAGGGGATCAAGGATTACAGGTAGAAAGCGTGAGAATGGGGCTGAGGAACTTATCATTCATGATTGAATGGCGGTGCAGACTCGATGGGCCGAATGGCCTAATTTCTGCTCTTATGTCTCATGGTCTTGTGGTCTAAATGGCCTGATATAGTAGTGCACAGTGAATGTTTGCATGTTTAGAGTCAATGTAATGTACATGTATTGTACTATACGAACTGAGTAAGACTAAGGGTTTTGAAATGAAGTGAGGGGGACTTGTGCCAATGCTGACACTGTAAAAAGGTTATTTTGTCCTGGGTGCTTTTGAAGAGAGGTTATAAAGGCAGAGGCGCTGAAATGGCTACAAGAGACTGGTTAAGTCAACTATTAAAGCCAAAAGATTTTTTAAAAAACAGTTCAACAATGGGAGGGGAGTGACCAGTTCTCTCAGTTCATGTTTCGTTGTTTTTCTTTAGCTGCAACTGTCATGAGATGTGTGAGTCTGGAAGAATAGCATGTTTCAGTAAAGGGTTCCTGGAAGACTTTCTCTGAAATCTCTTGGGATATTGTTCCCTCCTGATTATAAGACTCTGTGGTCGTATTTACCTTTTTGCCAAGAGGTGTGTTTATGGGATGTTACGACGTCGGAACAGTTAATTAGTTACGTTGCTGCATCGTTTGGTTAAGTTTTCCAATAATTAAATTACTCTCAATTCCAATTTCTTTTCGTTGTGCTTTAAGTGTAGTGTTTAAATAAATTATGTTTTGCTTAAAGCTGAGTGGTTTGGCAGTTGCATCCGGAACAACCATTTCACACCTGCCCTTAAAATAAGGAAAAGTTAGGGTCTAGACTGCCTTCTGAAAATATTTTGAGGGGATCTGGCCTAGTCCATAACAAGCCTTTATTCTCTGTTCATACAAGTTAGAACACCATCCAGGAAGCCAAGTAGCCCATGCGGATTCCTTGAGCTGCGTCCCACTGGCAGATACTCCACCGGTGGTGCCTCGCTGGGAAGAGTCCGTTTTGGTTTTAAACTTTTCAGGCACCCTTCCAGTCACTGCCAAAAATATCTGACTGTGGGCACACAAAGATCCGGAGCTAGAGAAACTGAAACAGCTAGTGGTAATGGGGGAAACAAAAGGGCTGTCGCAACTCAGATTGAAACCTTTTTAATACCGGTGAGAGCAGATCACCATAGCAGATGGCATAGCCCTGGGCTTAGGGGATCAGGAATGTAGTGATTGGGATCAGGTGGGCCTTCACTGACTATGAGGTTCTTGATTGGGGTTGTTAATCTGGGCCAATCAGTGAAGCCCTGGCTCATCAATTTAAGCAGTTTATAATCTCCTAAATTGAGGAATGACTCTGAGCTGGCTGTGGTACAGTGTACTAGTAAAATGAAGGGTGACTTGCTGACGGGACCCAGCCTCTGTGCCGCTGTGTTAGTTTGTGGATTGAGCTTCATGTGTGTACCCGGCCTCTGATTGTGGACCAAGCCTTCATGTGTAGGCTGTGCCTTCATGTGTGGATTGTGCTTTCGTGTGTGGGCTGTGCCTTCATGTGTGCACCAGGACTTCATATGTTGTCTCTGCCTTTGTGCTTGCACTGGGCTTTTGTGTGTGTATCGGGTCTCCATGTATGGATCGGGCCTCTGTGTGTGGACTTTGCCTTCATGTTTGCATTGTGCATTTGTGTATCGCCATATGTAGGCCTCATGATATCCTGTGTGTAGGCCAACCGATAGCCCCGTATGAAGGCCAACCGATAGCCCCGTGTGAAGGCCAAAAATTAGCCCCGTGTGAAGGCTGAACGACAGGCCTGTGTGTAGGCTGATCGTTAGCCCAATGTGTAGGCCAAATGTTAGGCCTGTTTGAAGGCCAACTGAGAGGCCCGTGTGTAGCTGAATGATAGCCACGTGTGAAGGCTGACTGATAGTTCTGTGTGCAGGCCAACCGTTATCTCCGTGTGCAGGTCGAATGTTTGGCCCATGTGTAGGCTGAACGCTAGCCCTGTGTGTAAGCCAAATGTTAGGCCCGCTTGAAGGCCAACTGAGAGGCCCATGTGTCGCTGAATGATAGCCACGTGTGAAGGCTGACTGATAGCTCTGTGTGCAGGCCAACCGTTGTCTCTGTGTGCAGGTCGAATGTTTGGCCCGTGTGTAGGCTGAACGCTAGCCCTATGTGTAGGCCAAATAGCTGATGATGGCAAGTGTAAAGTTTTGGACACATGTATTGAGGTTATTAGCTGGCTGGATAAGAACCAGACAGCAGGGAAAGATAAATATGAATGTCAACTGAAAGAACTAGTGAAGATCTGCAATCACAATTGCCAGCACATTGTATCATGCTGCTGGGGGCATGCCTAATGCAATGCCGGAAGACTTTTCTGGTACAGGTACTGCTCCTGGAAGTGGGTCGTCTGGACCAACCATTGAAGGAGTTGACAAAAAATGTACAGTAAGAATCGGTGAGACTAGAAACGGGATATTTATTGGTGCACCGTGACATCAGAATGCAAAATGTGCACTTTGCTAAAAATATAACCAGGAGATTAGAAACTCAGTTGAGGCCTGACTCCGAGCTGGCTGGCCACAGCCAGTGTACAACGCTCCAGTGAATAAAGACTAACTTGATGACAGGACCCAATGCAATTATTTCAGAAAGTAAAACAATGAGTGGAGTAAGCTGTCAAAGAGGCATTTTGGGAGGAACAGGCAAGAAATTGGAGTTCAGTTCAGAATCCAATCAGCCATGACCTTCCTGATGAATGGATCAGGTTAAAGGGATTGAATGGCCTAATTCTGCTCCCTATGTCTGATAAAAGAGAAATGGAAAGTGCTGGACACATTCAGCAGTCTTGGAGAAAATTAAACTCGTTTAGCTGAAATTACCTCTTTTTTTAAAAAAGCTGTTTTGAGGCTGTTAATCATCTCCATGGGTTGAGATTTTTGCTTGTCAGGATTGGGTTGGAGCTGGGATCTGATTCTCTCTGTATTCCATTAATAGACAATTCATCACCACATTAAAAGAAAAGTCAAGTTGATGTGTGTGAAAATGTTTGTGGAGTAGTGACAGTGAGTATTGAGGGGCACGGTGACAATTTACAGGAGAAGCTGACAGAAATGAAGCAATTCTTAAGGTGTCAGAGATAGTAGGTACTGCAGATGCTGGAGAATCCGCGATAACAAAGTGTAGAGCTGGATGAACACAGCAGGCCAAGCAGCATCATAGGAGCAGGAAAGCTTGACGTTTCGGGCCTAGACCCTTCTTAAGGTGTAGTTACTGATGTGATGCAGGAGACATAGTATCCAATGTGACCCCAGCAAGCTCTCTCTCAAACAGCAGTGATATCAATTACTTTCTGATCTATGAGACGTTGATGAACCATTACGACACAAGCTCTGATCTACTCCTCCACGCTCACCTAATATTTACAATCCCTGTGTCATCAAGTGAATGTGTAAAGCAGAATGAAACAAACTTGAAAATGAGGTAAATTTTCTGTAAACTGTCAGTTCTGCGATCATCCTTCTAAAAGTGCTTTCTCTTGGGAGACTGAGATTATGATTTGAACTGATGCTTCATGTTATGTTTTTTGAAAATGATCTATTCTCTGTTTGTCAGATTTCACAGATAACCCCATAATCTTCCCTACGGAAATTACAGCAGGTGAGCGTGTGAGCCTAAGCTGCAGCTTCAACACAACATGCAATGGAACCGCTCCTGCCTTAACCTAGGACACTCCCACTGCCGTACCTGGATCAGTCTCAAACACTGTAACTCAGCATGGTGTCACTCTGACCTATACTTCTGCTCTGAGCCTGACACCATCACTCTCGCACCAGGGACAAACTCTCACCTGCAGGGTGATTCACCCACCTGTTCCATCAGAGCAGAACCTAGTACTGACGTCCTTCATTTTCCAATAGTCCAAACTTCACACAGCAAGATCCCACAAACAGCTGTTTTGTGACAACCAGATTTTCCTTTCTTGATTCATCCTTTCTTGAACTCATCAATTGAATCTCCCCTTTAAACTCCTCCGTGCTAAGGAGAACAATCCCAGCTTCTCCACTTCTCTCCACATGAAAAGAAGTCCCTCATCCATGGATATATTCCAGTAAATCTCCCTGGGTCACATCATGGAGTAGTTAAGTGGGTGAACAGATAGTGCCTGGATGCTGTGATTTGCTGTATGCGGTTTGATTGCCTCAGGGAATCGGATGGAGATTTCCAGTGTATTTTCTCTCTTGAATTGGACCTGGTGTTCTACATCTGAATTACCGAAATTATCCGGCACACGAGACCACTTGGCCCATTTCCACACTGGCATTTCTGCTCTGAACGAGGCTCCTCACATCTCCGCTTCATCTACCCAATACACACTCATCACCAGACCCTCCTATTTATTTTTCCCTCATGTGTTTATCCAGCATCCCGTTCAATACATTTGCACAATTTTCCTTGACACACCCAATGTGAGTGAGGTCTATATTCACCCCCACTCCAAATGAGAGCAAGTCCTGCGTTGTCCCCTACTTCCTGTGAGAGTAAGTTCCACACTCTGCCCCCACTCCCTATGGGAGTGAGTCCCACATTCTATCCCACTCCTTGTGGGTGTGTGTCCCACATTCCCCTATCCCTACAACTCCCTGCGGCAGCAAGTCCCACATTATCCCAGCATTCTCTGTGGGACGTCATACATTCTCATCCCATTCACTGTGGGAGTCCCACAAGCTCCTGACTGCCTGTGGGAGCGAGGCGCACATTTCCACTCACCACAACTGCACCCCCCACCTCACACAACTCCCAATTCCTCCTCATTCTTTGTGGTGAGTTTGGAACTGTTTAGGAAGTGGGCCATGTAAATCTGTGAGGCAATCCACTGAGATCCTGCCTGGTTTGTACCAGAGCTGGAGGGTGGTCAACATTCCTGGACATTTTGAGTATGCACTCCTGCATATAGCAATGGAGAAAAACATTGGAAAGGGAGCCAAACAGGGCAAAGATCCATTTTAACCAATGTTCCACATTAAGGTGAATGTTTAGATCGACAACTCTCACAGCATTTGCAATGAATCCATTAATTGTACATGAAATACATTTTACATTGGATTTACCGACATTGCAGTAAATGTTGCAGTGAAATTAATCTTGATTCTTCATCCACAGCGTGAGTTTGAAAGTGGACAGTAAGTGATTAATTCTTTCCCTGTGTTTTCTTGATACAGAGGAGAGAGTCTGTGATCCTGATCCTGGGAATATGAGCTGGGGTATAATTGTGGATGTTGTTCTCACTGATGCTGGTGTTTGTGTCTGTGAGCAGCAAACAGTTAAAAGAAACTAAAAGGCTATTTCAAGCTTTGTCAGCGCAACCAAGTCACATCTGCTGTTGGGTTAAGTTGAACTGAATCCCAATAATAGCACTGGTTAGGATCATTTCAAAGTCATCACCTTATTACAGCACAGAAGGACACTATTCAGTCCCTTGAGCCAGGCTGGCTCTCTCTGTAGAGCAACTGAGTCAGTCCCATTTCCACATTCTCTCTTTATTGTTCTGCAAGTTTATTTCCCACAAGTATCCATCCAATTTCCATTTGAAATTATTGAGCATCTCCCCTTCCACCCCACCTCATATGCAGTGAGTTCCAGATTTTTATTCAATCACAGGGTGAGGGTGTTGCTGGCTAGGCAGCATTATTGCCCATCCCTAATTGTCCAGAGGGCAGTTAAGAATCAACCACATTGCTGTGGTTCTGGAGTCACATGTATGCCAGACTAGGTAAGGATGGTAATTTCCTTCTCTAAATGACATGAGTGAAACAGATGGGTTTTTCCAACAATTAGCAATGGAATAACAGTCATCATCAGATTCTAAATTCCAGATATTTATTGAATACACATTCCACCATCTGCCATGGCGAATTTGAACCTGGGTCCCCAGAACGTCATTTGAATTCAATAAAGTATCTGGAATTAAGAATCTAATGATGGCCATGAATTGATTGTCGGAAAAACCCATCAGGTTCACTGCCATCCTTTAAGGAAGGAAACTGCCATCCTTACCTGGTCCCTGAACCCTCTCACGAAAACCCCTGCTCCCAGGAACCATTCAGGTCAACCTCTTCCACATCCTCTCAAAAACTCTCATGTTTTTCCCTCCCAAGACCCCTCACGTCCTTCCCCCTCAAAGACTTCACATTCTTCCTAAAAGCAGTGACCAGAATGGGACACAATACTCTCCTCATGAACTAACCAGAGCTTTCTCAATGCTCAGTGTAACCTCCCTGTTTTTGTCCTTGACAGCTCGATCTATAAAGCTCTTATTCTTAACATCAGCACAAACGGAAATTTACCAGCAAATTGTCTCCAGCAAATGGAATGCAATTAAACTTCAGCGTGTTGCTTCTTAGTGTCGAGAGAGAAACCTAAAATGAGAGCTTCTCCTTCCCCTCCTCGTCAAACTGAAACTTTTCTCCATCCCTTCTGTTCCCCACTGCGGCTGTGTGACCCCATTATACTAAAGACTGACACAGCCAACATGGTCGAAAAGCCCTGAACACAAACATGACTTTGCTTATTTTTGTTATCAGAACTGAACAGACTTTCTGAATGATGCATCTTGTTCATGCAGTGAGGAATTCCAAGGAGCATGTCAGTTATGAACATTGTGACATTTATTAACAGAATGGAATAAAATACTCAGGCTGATCTGCAGATAAATATCAATTAAACTCTGCCTTGATTCAAATTTGTTGTGTCAAAGATGGGCTCACATTTTCTCAGCTTGCTCACATTATTTGAAATCTTTGGTTAATAGTAGAATGGAAATTTCCAATGTAAAAATGTCACATTGTATTTACAGCCTCATGCCATTTGTGGCACTGTCATGTTCCTGCCTTTCTTCTCAGATCCAGGAGGAACAATTCCAAGCGACTACATTGCTCAAATGTGGGCTTCGGGGAATTTTTGCACAGTGCCAAAAATGTTCTTAAGATAATGCATGTTCAGAAGGTAATCACTGGCAGTGCATCACTCACCCAGTACTGCCTCTGACAAAGTGGCACATCCTCAGAGTGAAACTCAGACAAAGTTTCATACTCCCTCCCTATCTTTGTAATTTCCTCCAGTTCCTGCACCCTCCCTATGTCTGTACCCTCTTCTAGCCCTTACACTCCTCCCTATCTCTGCACTCTCCACAACCCCCACATATAACCCTCTATAATTGTGTCGACATCTCTAGCCCCTACCCCTATCACTGTATTTGTAGCTTCCTCCAGACCAAACAACATTCTGAGGTCTGTTTGTTTCACCAGTTCCGACCTCTTGACCATTCCCTAGTCTCTATTGCTGTCCCCCATTAGTGGCCTTGTCTGGACCTTAAGCTCTGAAACTGCCTCCGTAAATCTCGTGGCTGTATGTGGATTTGAGAGACTCTCACAACACAGCAGCAGTCAGAATAGAATGTCCTGGCCTGACACTTCCTGCTCAGTCTCCCCAGCACAATAACCACAAGAAGGAAGTAGCGTTACTGATAGTTAAACAGAACACAGACCAGTTCATATGTAAAGGTCAGAAATTTATGGCTTCCCTTTGTTGCTGATCTACAGAGCAGTTAAAATTCATAAAATCACAGACTGACACAGTGCAAAAAGAGGCCGTTCAGCCTATCCTGCCAGTTCTGGCTACCTGATAGATCAAAGCAATTAGTTTCAATGTTCACTCATTCAACTGTGTCCAAATGCCCTCTTGAAAGTTCCTGTTGAATCTGCTTCCATCACACTTCCAAAACATGGGTCCCACATCTGAACAGCGCAGTGTGAACCATAAACCTGAGCCTGCCTGCTCAGTCACAGTAACCATAATGTGAGACAGTGTATACATGACAAAATGGCTCAGAGCAAAGAACAGTACAGTAGAGCAACAGGACCTTCAGCCCACAAAGGCTGTGATAATATATGATGCCTTTCTAAACTTAAAGCCTTTTGCCTCTCCATGGTCTATATTACTCAATTCCATGCCTATTCAAGTGTCTATCGAGATGCCTGGGTAGCTTTAAACATAGAGAAAGAAATTCCCTCTGAAGCCTCTGACTTTAATGCACTCTGTAAAAGTGTTCCAGACGCAGGGAAATTACCGATCAGAATCTCAAATTTCCTGGACAATTCCCAGGGAGGCAGCTGCCTGTGGGATACCGCAGGGTCCTGACACACAGCTCCGGTCTGCAGTGTTCCAACATTTATTTGTCCATCGGGATTTCCAGGCCAATGTGCATAGAATGACACATAGTTTACATCAAGAAGGAAGTCTTCGAACCACAGACCCCCTACAGTGTGGAAACAGGCTATTTGGCCCAAAGGGTCCACACCAACCAAAGAACATTCCATCTATCTCCCATCTCCAAACTGTATCCCTGTAACCCTGCATATCCCAAGGCTAAGCCACTTAGCCTGCACATCCCTGAACACTATGGACAATTTAGCATGGCCAATCCCCTTAACCTGCACATCTTTGGGCTGTGGGAGGAAGCTGGATCACCTGGCGGAAAATCACTCAGACATGGGGAGAATGTGCAAACATCACACAGACAGCCACATGCAGGTGGAATTGAACCTGGTTCCCTGGCACTGTGGGGCAGCAATGCTAATCACCATGCCATGCCAATTAGTAATTGTCTCCATTGTAGTGTCATTTTAGAATCCATGTTTCATGAATTCGCTTGAGTGACTCCTAATCGGCAATTTCAGTTTCAAGGATCATGGATGTATAGGGAATATGATGTTGAGTAGTACAGGAGTGAATATCAGGCGTTTCTCCTTTCCCCATAAAATTTACAACTTTGGAATTCACTGTTGGCTGGTATGCTGGGCTCTCTGTAGAGACAGAGCCAAACTGGTTCCTAACTGAGGAAATTGTCTTTACCGATAACGTTTGGTCTGTATGATTTCCTGAGCTTGTCTTGATCACCTGAGGTGATTGAAGAGGAAAGATAAAACTTATCATGTCTTTTGCGTTAATAACTTCCAACAGAAGACTGTGCAGATGCATGGTGTGGTGTGGGTTGAAGATGGTGGGGAGAAATGTTTTGCAAGAATGGTCCCACCATCATAGTATGGGTGAAGCTTGATCAACCAAAATTATTTCTATATATCTGGCCAAAATATCAGCCCATGAAGTTATTTGGGAGAAACCAATGGGTATTCATACAGCCAATTACTGCCAGTAACAAAGAGACCTTGAGGTGCTGGTTATTATTTCATTGAAAATAATTCGCAGGTAGACAGGGTGGTGAAAAAGGCCTCTTGTTTATGTACCTTTATTGATCAGAGCATTGAGTACAGACGTTGGGAGGTCATGTTGCAGCTGTATAAGACATTGGCTAGTCCACTTTTGGAATAACGCATTCAATTCTGACCTGTAGGTGATAGGAAAAATGCTATTAAACTTGAAATGGTGCAGAAAAGACTTACACAGACATTGTCAAGGTTAGTCGAATGAGCTATAGAAAGAGGCTAAATAGGCCGGGACTATTTTCCCTGAAGCATCAGAAGCTGAGAGGTGACTTTGGGGAAGTTTACAAAATCATGAGGTGCGTGGATACAGTGAATAGACAGGTCTTTTTCCCAGTGTGAGTAATCCAAAACGAGAGGGTATAGGCCTAAGGTGAGATGGGAGAGGTTTAAAAGGGACCTAAGGGGCAAATTCTCACACAGAAGGTGATGCGTGTATGGAATGAGCTGCCAGAGGAAGTGGTGGAGATGGGTACAATTACAACATTTACAAGGCATCTGGATGGGGATGTGAGTAGGAAGGGCTTAGAGGAATATGGGCCAGATGTTGGCACATGGGACTATATTAATTTAAGATACCTGGTCAGCATGGATGAGTTGGACTGAATTGTCTGTTTCCATGTGGTACATCTCTATGACTCCACAAGACCACAATTGGCCTTATTTCCTCATTATTTACATCCAGCACCAGTCCAGCTTAATAATTGGAACCAGGTTCCAAGGCAGGTTGTCAATTCTGATTGCTGCATATGCCAGAAGGTTAGGAGATTTCAACATGTGAGTGTGTGTCTCAAAAAATTGGTGCCCTGGTACATTATTCGCTGTGTAAATCAGCCAAATAATGGCAGTTAGAATACCCACAATCCTCTGCGGTTCAGAAACATCTCTATTCACCACATCATTTCAATGCAGTCCACTGCAGAATAAATTCTGTCCCAGTGTTAACTGGGCCGTGTAATTGGCAACTTTATATTAGGGGAATAGGATTTTCACATTTTTGTTGGCCATTTGGCCCTCTAGGCCTATTCTACCATTCACTGAGATAATGTTGTTGCGCTCTGAAGCAATCTTTGGACTCAAAATGTTAACATTGTTTCTCTATCTACAGAAGCTGCCAAGTTTGTTGAGTTCCTCCTTTGATTTTATTTCAGATCTGCATCAACTCCAGCATTTTGTTTTCACATGGCTAACCTGGTTGTGGTCTCAACTCCACTTTCATGCCTGTGTCCCCTAACTCTCAACTTCATTGTCAATCAAAAATCTACCCAATTTGCCTTCAAATAATTTAATGACACAGCTTCCTTTGCTTTTTGGGAAAGAAAACTCTACAGACCAACAGTTCTATGAGAGAAAACAAATTCTTCTCATCTGCAACTTAAAACGTACATCTCTCATCCTTAAACCATGTCCCCTGGTTCTAGATTCCCACAAGAGAAGACTTCTGTCCATGATCCATAAAATCAAACCCCCTCAGGATCTTATATGTTTCAGTAAAATCAACCCTCAGTCTGCTAAATCTGAATGTGCATGGGCCCAAGCTGTTCAGCCTTTCTTCATCCTTTACCCTTTGGCTTTCCGCCTATTGGAGGCAGGCAGGAGAAAGGACAGAATTTCACAGAAAGAGAAAGCAGAAGGGGTGACACAATTGAGATAATTAGAAAGAATTTGATGGGGTAAGCATAGAGAAGATGTTTCCAAGTGAGGGATGTAGCACAAGGGCATTAGGAAACTAGAGCAATGTTGCAATGTATGGTGGCATGGTGGGTCAGTGTTTAGCATTGCTGCCTCACAGCACCAGGGGCCTGCGGTCAATTCCACTCTTGGGCAACTGTCTGTGTAGATTTTTCACATTCTCCCCATGTCTGGTGGGTTTTATCCAGGTGCTCTGGTTTCCTCCCTCAGACCAAAGAAGTGCAGGCTAGGGGGATTGACCATTCTAAATTGCCCAGAGTGTTCAGGGATGTGTAGATTAGGTGGGTTGTAGGGGCATGGTTCTGGGTGGGATGCTGTAAGTGGGATGCTGTGAGAGTTGGTGTGGACTTGTTGGGCTGAAGGGCCTGTTTCCATACTGTAGGGAGTTTTAGTCTAAGTCATGTCCCTGAGCTACATATAAATGGGCAGAATGAGCAATAGAATCCTATACCTGATGAGAACCTGGACATGAAAAGCAATGTGACAAAAAAATTAGTCCTTACCCAATGGTACTTCAAGATGTTTGAGCAGACATTGACCATTCAGCCCATCAAGTCTGCTCTGCCATTCAATGAGATCATGTCTGATCTAATAATTCTCAACTGCCTTTGCCCTATAACTCTCGATTCACTTACTGATTAAGAATCTGCATGGCTCAGCTTGGAATATAAGTAATGACATAGCCTCTATGGCCCTTTGTGGTAAAGAATGTAGAGAATCACAATTTGTTGAGATGGATTTCTCCTCATCTCTCTTTTGTCCTTACTCTGATTTGATGCACTCGAGTGTTAGACATTCCCACAATGGGAAACAACCTTGCAGTATCCACCTTGTCGAATTCCATACAGGAAGTGGTAAAGGAAGTATATGGCATACTTGTTCTCAATTCCCAAACAATAGAGACAAGAATTAAGATATCATGTATAACAAAGTGTTGAGCTGGAGAAACACAGCAGGCCAGGGGCTTCAGAGGAATAGGAACACTGACGTTTCCGGTTGAGACCCATCTTCAGAGATGGGAATGGGGAAAGGATTCAGAAATAAATAGAGAGAGGAGGTGTGGGGCTGGGGAAGGTGGGTGGAATGGTGATAGATGAGTGCAGGTAGGCAGTGGTGGGAATTGGTCAGCGAGGTGGGAGGAGCAGACATGTGGGCTAGAAGATGGATAGGATATGTCAGGTCACGGTGGCGGGGATGAGAGGACCGGTTGGTCACGGGATAGTCCGGGGGTGGGAGAGATTATGAAACTGGTGAAGTCCATATTTAGGCCATTGGGCTGAGGAATGCTGAGGCAGAGTATGAAGTAAGATAACAAGGTGTAGAGCTGGATGAACACAGCAGGCCAAGCAGCATCAGAGGAGCAGGAAGGCTGATGTTTCGGGCCTAGACCCTTGTTCAGAAATGAAGCTATCCTCGTTCTGGACCTGTGAAATGAGACAGGGATAATTAATGAACTCATAGTTCGGGATCCTCTTGAAAGGAGGAATCACATTCTGGTTGAATTTAGAACACAGATGGAAAGTGAAAAAATAAAATCCAACACGAGGGTGCCATGCTCAAACAAAAGAGATAAAATAGGACGAGGAAGGAGTTGGCTAAAGTAGACTGGAAGCAAAGACTTTATGTTGGGACAGTGAGGAATAGTGGAGGTCTTTTAAAGCAATTTTCAAAGTGCTCAGCAAAAGTATATACCAGTGAAAAGGAAGGACTGTAGGAAAAGATGTAATTAGCCATGGATGTCTCAGGAAGTAAGGGAGGCTCTCAAATTGAGAGATAAGACATATAAAGTGGCAAATACCAGTAGGAAACTAGAAGATTGGGAAAACTTTAAAGGTCAACAGAAAGACACAAAAAGGCTATGAAGGAAAGTAATGTAGATTATGAGACTAAACTAGCCTAGAATATAAGGACAGATTGTAAACGTTTCTATAACTACGTAAAATAAAAAGAGTGTCTAAGGTGATTATTGGTCCTTTAGAGGATGAGAAGGGGATTTAATCAAGGGAAACGAGGAAATACGTGAGGCATTGAAGATGTATTTTGCGTTGGTCTTCACTGTGGAGAATACAAATAACTTGCCAGCAATTGATGACAGAGAGACTAAGGTAGGTGAGGAATGAGAAACAATCATTATCACTAAAGAGGTATTGTTGAGTAAGCTGGTGGAGCTAAAGGTAAGCAACTCTTCCTGGCCCTGACGGAATGCATCCCCGTGTACTAAAAGAGATTTTGGGAGAATTAGCAAATACATTTGCGGTAACGTTCCAGAATTTGCTGGACTCTGTTGCAGTTCCAACAAATTGGAAAACAGCCAATGAGACATCACTGTTCAAAAAAGGTGGTAGGAAAAAAGGTGAGGAATTATCGGCTGGTGAGCTTAACTTCTGTCATGGGGAAAATGCTTGAATCTGTCATCAAGGAATTAAAAACATTACGTCTGGATAGAAATTGCTCCATTGGGTGGATGCAGCATGGGTACAGGAAGGGCAGGTTATATTTGACTAATTTGCTGGAATTGTATGCAGATATTGTGAGTGCGGTGGACAATGGGGACCAGTAGATATGGTGTATTCGGATTTCCAAAAGGTATTTGACAAGGTGCTGCACCAAAGGTGTTGCATAAGATAAAGGTGTACGATGTTCCAGACAAGGTATTGGCATGGACCAAGGATTGGTTAACTGGCAGGAAGCAAAGTTTGGTGATAAATGCATGCTTTTCTGGTTGATGAACAGTGACTAGTGGTGTGCCCTAGCGATCAGTGTTGAGACCATAATTGTTTATAATTTACACAGATGATTTGGTCAGAGCTCACACAACACCAGGTTATAGTCCAACAGGTTTATTTGAGAACACAAGTTTAAAGAGCCTCACTCCTCCTTCAGGTGTTACTGAAAGAGGTAGTATCAGATGAGTTGGGGACCACGTACATTGTGTCAAAGTTTGCGGATGACATTAAGATGAGTGGTAGAGCAAAGTGTGCAGAGGACTCTGAAAGTTTGCACAAAGATATAGATAGCTTAAGTGAGTGAGCGAAAGTCTGGCAGATCGAATTCAATGTTGATAAATGTGAAGTCATCCATTTTGGAAGGAATAACAGTAAAAGGGAGATTATTTCAACGGTAAAAAAGTTGCAGCATGTTGCTGTGCAGAGTGTCAAGGTGTCCTTGTGCAGAAATTACAAAAGGTTGCTTCGCAGCTACAAAAGGTAGTTACGAAGACAAATGGAATTTTGTCCTTTATTACGAAAAGGATTGAGATTAAAAGCAGTTAGGTTATGTTGCAGAGATAGTGGGAACTGCAGATGCTGGAGAATCTGAGATAACAAGGTGTAGAGCTGAAGGAACACAGCAGGCCAAGCAGCATCAGAGGAGCAGGAAAGCTGACATTTTAGGTCTGGCCCCTTCTTCAGAAATGGGGAAGAGGAAGGGGATTCTGAAATAAATAGAGACAGAGGGGGAGGCAGATGGAAGGTGGATAAGGGAGAAAATAGGTAGGGAGGAGAGAGACAGGTCAAAGAGGCGGGGATGGAACTGCTAAAGGTGAGTGTAGGTGGGGAGTTAGGGTGGGGATCAGTCAGTCCTGGGAGGATGGATATGTCAAGGAGGCGGGATGAGGTTTGCAGGTAGGAGGTGGGGTGGGGCTTGAAGTGGGAGGAGCGGATAGGTGGGATGAAGGACGGACAGGTTAGGGAGGTGGGGACGAGCTGGGCTGGTTTTGGGATGCGGTTGGGGGAGGGGAGATTTTGAAGCTTGTGAAATCCACATTTATACCATTGGGCTACAGGGTTCCCAAGCAAAATATGAGGTGCTGTTCCTGCAACCTTCGGGTGGCATCGTTGTGGCACTGGAGGAGGCCCAGGATGGACATGTCGTCCAGGGAGTGGGAGGGGGAGTTGAAATTGTTCGCGACTGGGAGGTGCAGTCGTTTGTCGCGAACTGAGCGTAGCTGTTCCACAAAACGGTCTCCAAGCCTCCACTTGGTTTCCCCGATGTAGAGGAGGCTACATTGGGAACAGTGGATACAGTATACCATGTTAGCAGATGTGCAGGTGAACATCTGCTTGATGTGGAAGGTCTTCTTGGAGCCTGGGAAGGGGGTGAGTAGGGAGGTTTAGGGGCAGGTGTAGCACTTCCTGCGGTTGCAGGGAAAAGTGCCGGGTGTGGTGGGGCTGGTGGGGAGTGTGGAGCAGACAAGGGAGTCAAGGAGAGAATGGTCCCTTCGGAAGGCAGATAAGGGTGGGGAGGGAGAAATGTCTTTGGTAGCGGGGTCAGATTGCAGATGGCGGAAGTGCTGGAGGATGATGCTTTGGACAGATGACCCCATGGATTGTGAAAAAAAAAGGTTATTGGGCAGTTCCCAGCAACACCGGTGAGGAGAGCAGTACTATGATTTCTGCGATTGAGAAGGTTTTGTCGGAAAATCGTACTGAATTTTAGCAGTGTGGTTTCTCCACTGACTGACTTATTGAAGCAGAGCAGAAATTTTCAGTGAATGGCAGACCATTAGAGGGTGTTTGACAGCCTGAAAGCTATGTTAACCACGACCCCAGGGTTAGCTAATTACACAAAGCCATTCAAAGTGGTCATCATTGCAACTGATGTGCGTGTCCGTGTTGCACTGTTACAAGAAGACGACAAGAAGATAGGAAGACCATTGGGTATTTCTGCCGGAAATTGAATTATCATCAACAAAAATATTCCACGATTGAGAAGGAGACCTTGGGCTTGGTGTTGGCATTACAACATTTCAACATTTATATTGCCTGTAACGTGTCTGACGCAATTGTATATCCTGATGATAACACATTAATGTTTTTGGAGTAAGTTAAGGAGAAAAATTGCAGACTGCTTAGATGGAGCTTATTACTGCAGCCATTCATTTTGAAAATTATACTTGCAGCAGAATGCGAAAACGTTAATTGCCGACGTGTTGTCATGACTATGATGAAGAAAGACAGAGGCTTTCGGTGGCAGGAGTAAACAGACTGAAATCGTAGTGTGTAGTGAATGTTGCATGTTCAGATTCAATGTAATGTATATGTATTGTAGTGTAGTAACAGAGCAAGACTAAGGGTTTTGAAATTAAGAGACGGGGACTTGTGCCAATGCTGACTCTGTAAAAAAGTTATTTTGCCCTGTGGTTTTTTGAAGAGAAGTTGTAAAGGCAGAAGAGCTCAAATGGCTACAAGAGACTGGCTAAGCCAACTAAAAGAGCCTTAAGGTTTTTATAAAACAGTTTAACAATGGAAGGGGAGTGGCCAGTTCTCCGAGTTCATGTTTTTCAGTTTTTCTTTAGCAGTAGCAGTCAAAAGATGTGTGAGTTCAGAAGAGTGGCTGACTTCCTCTTAAATCTCTCTCTGGATGTTGTTCCCTCCTGCCTGTAAGAATCTCTGTTTGAATTTACCTTTTTGCCAAGTGGTATGTTTATGGGATGTTACTACGTCAGAACAGTTAATTAGTTACGTTGCTGCATCAGGTTTTTTAAGTTTTCCAATAGTTAAGTTACTCTAAATTCCAATTTCTTTTGTTCGTGTTTTAACTGTAGTGTTTAAATAATTAGGGTTTGCTTAAAGGCGAGTGGTTTGACAGCTGTATCACACCTGGAACACCCATTTCACATCTGCCTTTAAGATAAGGAAAAGTTAGGGTCGCAGCTACCTTCTTAAAATATTTTTGCGGGATCTGGCCTAGTCCATAACAGGCCCTTATTCTTGGTGCGTACAAGTTAGAACACCATCCAGGAAGCCATTGGATTCCTTGAGCTACCTCCCACTGGCAGATACTCCACCAGTGGTGCCTCGCTGGGAAGAGTCCATTTTGGTTTTAAACTTTTTGGACACTCTTCCAGTCACTGCCGAAAATATCCAACTGTGGACACAAAAGGATCCTGTCTGAGTGAAACTGAGAGAGCTGGTGGTAATGGGGGAAACAGAAGGAACATCACAATGTGGATTGAAACCTTTTTAGAGCCGGCGAGAGCAGATCACTGTAGCGGATGGCAGATCCCTGGGCTTAGGGGGAGAGGGATGTAGTGATTGGGACCAGGTGGAACTCATTGATCATGATCCTTGATTGGGGTTGCTAATCTGGGCCAATCAGTAAAGCCCTGTTTCACCAATTTAAGCAGGAGATTAGAATCTCCTCAGTTGAGGAATGACTTTGAGCTGGCTGTCCACAGCCAGTGTTCCTCTTGAGGGAGAAGTTGGTTTGCTCCTCGGCTGTGTTCCTGTTTTGGGCTGAGTAAACCCCCTGTTGCTCCTGTTGCTGCTGCCTGATCCTACCTGGGTCTCCCACTGCTGCCTGGCCCCGGATCCACTGCTGCCTGGGCCTGGTCCTGCTACTGCTGCCTGTTCCTCATTATGCTGCTGCCTGGGCCTCAGCCCAGATCTGTTGCTGCCTGGGCCTGGTCTTCCTACCTCTGCCCCGTGTGTAGGCCAAATATTAGCCCCATGTGTAGGCTGAATATTAGCCCCGTGTGTAGACCAAAACAGTGATGACGACAAGCAGAAAGTTTTCGACAAATGTGTTGTGAATGTGATCTGACTGGATAAAAACTGGACTGCAGGCAAAGATGAATATAAACATCAACTGAAATAACTGGGTAAGATCTGCCATCCAATTGTCAGCACATTGTATCAGGTTGCTGGGGGCATGCCTAATGTGATACCAGAAGGATTTCCTGGTGCTGCTGCTGCTTGTGGAAGTGGGTTCTCTGGCCTAACCACTGAAGGAGTTGACAAAAAAATGTACAGTAGGAATCAGTGAGTCTAGAAACTGGATGTTTATTGGTGCATTATGACATCTGAATGAAAAATGTACACTTTGCCAAAAATATGACCAGGAGATAAGAATCTCCTCATTTGAGGTCTGACTCCGAGTTGCCTGGTCACAGCAAATGTACTATGCTCCAGTGAATGAAGAATGACTTGGTGACAGAACCCAGTTTCTGTGCAGTCATTTCAGAAAGTAAAACAATGAGTGGACAAAGCTGTCAAAGAGGCATTTTGGGAGGGACAGGCAAGAAATTGGAGTTCAGTTCAGAATCAGATCAGCCATGACCTTCCTGATGAATGGATCAGGTTAAAGGCATTGAATGGCCTACTCCTGCTCCCTATGTCTGATAAAAGAGAAATGGAAAGCGCTGGAGACATTTAGAAGTCTTGGAGAAAATTAAACTCGGAAACTGTTTAGCCAAAATTAACTCCTTTAAGAAAAGCTGCTTTGACGCTGTTAATCATCTCCATGGGGTGAGACGGTTGTCTATCAGGACTGGATTGGATCTGGGAGCTGATTGTCTCTCTATTCCATTAATAGACAATCCTTCACCACATTAAAAAAACTGTCGAGTTGATGTGTGTGAGGATGTTCATGTCGGAGTGACAGTCAGTATTGAGGGGGACAGTGACAGATTACAGGAGGATATTAATAGACTGGGGAAATGAAGGCACAAATTAATTTCTGCGTCATGAGTATTGGATTGTGAAGAGAGACATGTTGTTAGGAATGAAACATGAACAACAGCATGATTTAGTTGGGCTGAATGGTCTGTTCCTGTGTCTATATCCAATGCACTCCATTAAATTCACACTAAACCTTTTATGCTTGGTGTCTCTCATCATATCCCTGGTATGTCTTATCATTGTCTACATCAAAGACATTGTCCTCAAAGTGATTGCCTGCTTTCTGAGTCCCATTATTAAAACTGTCTTCCACACAGGACTCTTATGTTTGGGATATTAAACTGTTTTATAAATTGGATTGGGGGTCTGTAATTACTAAACCGTATGAAAAGGAATTTTCAAATGATAAGATTTGAGAATTACTACCTTAGACCATGAGGATCCAGGAAGGTTAAGCTGATTAGCGACTCAGAGATTAGAGAGAATAGTGTTAGTTCTGAGGTCTTTTCATCCATTGTCCTGTCCTGTAAATCAGCACTGAATGTTCCTACATTGGTTTATCTTTTTGACACTATGTTGAGTAGAAAACTGGCTTCAGTCTTATGTCCAGGATTCCCCTCCATCTGTTGTGAGACTTTGTAGAGTTCCATGTGTGTCCTCTAGTTTATCCGCATGACTGTCGCTGTACACAGATACCTAGTCTGGTGGTCGTACAGACCACCCAGTGATAAATACTGGTATTTCTCCACCCCACCCCCGACTTGGTCTGGCACAAAATGTGCAAGTCCACACTTCAGGTGTGGTGACAGCGTGGGAAGGTTCCCCTGCACAGATTCCATGTCGTTACAGTTATCCTTTACATCTGGCAAACCAACTGCGAGTTGGAATCTGGTTTTATCAAAAGGGATTGAAAACATGGTCAGTAGCTTTTCACTCCAAGAATCACTGCAATGAAGTGCCTCGATTTCGCCATCGGACCCAGCTGTCTGGAGACCTAAAAGATGGAGACTGTTCCCTGACTATAAACAACATCACACAGGAAGATGCAGGACTATATTATTGCAGAATAAAATTTGATAATGAAAATATTTACAGCTACTTTACTGTGACCCGTCTTCACATTTCTGGTAAGTGCTGTTATAATTATTCAACAATTCACATCCAGTGCTCAACGAGAGATAACACAAACTGTGACATGTGGCATTAACACAAAAGATGGCTTGTTACCAGCGTCTGATTCTCAATAACCTGGTGATAGTTTCCCATTCAGTTCTCGAGCAACCTCTATTTCTTACTTTGATATCAGCGATTAAATGTATTGACTGTGTCCATCAATGTTATCAGCTTATCTGCACGCATCATTCTCTCTAATCCTGTTTAAGGATCTTACAAAGAGGCAAAAGCAATAGACTTGCATTTCAATAGTGTACTTCACAACTCCAGGGCAAGCCAAAACTCTCACAGAAATGAAGCAATTCTTGAGATGTAGTCACTGACGTGATGCAGGAGACACAGCATCCAACGTGAGCACAGCAAGCTCCCACAAACAGCAGTGATATCAGTAGCTCTCTGATC
Organism: Ginglymostoma cirratum; assembly: GCA_024137785.1. Classification (NCBI taxonomy): domain Eukaryota; kingdom Metazoa; phylum Chordata; class Chondrichthyes; order Orectolobiformes; family Ginglymostomatidae; genus Ginglymostoma; species Ginglymostoma cirratum. Next base: position 1,059,844 of record JAHRHZ010000155.1, on the reverse strand, counting down.
TCTGAGACGTTGATGAACCAGCTTTGCAGTAAATGTTGCAGTGAAATAAAACTTGAGTGTACACCCACATTGGGAGATTGAAAGTGGACGGTAAGCGATTAATGCTTTCTCTGTGTTTTCCAGATAGCAGAGGGATGAGTCTGCATGTGATCCTGATCCTGGGAATATGAGCTGGGATATTCATTGCAGCTGTTGTTCTCACTGATGCTGGTGTTTTTGTCTGTGAGAGCAAAAAGTTAAGAGAAACTGAAAGGCTTTTTCAAGCTTTGTCAGTGCAACAAAGTCACATGTGCTGTTTAGGTAAGTTGAAATGAATCCCGATAATAGCACTGGTTAGGATCATTTGAGAGTCATAACGTTATTACAGCACAGAAGTATACCATTCAGTCCATTGAGCCAGGCCAGCTCTCTCTTTAGTCATTCCCATTTCCTCATTCTCTCTTTATTGTTCTGCAAATTTATTTCTCACACGTGTCCATCCAATTTTCATTTGAAATTATTGAGCATCTCCCCTTGCACCCCACCTCATAGGCAGTGAGTTCTAGAAATGAGAGGCAGTTAAACTTCAGCATGTTGCTTCTTAGTGTACGGAGATACACCTCAAATGAGAGCTTCTCCTTCCCCTCCTCATCAAACTGAAACTTTCTCCACCCCTTCTGCTCCTCACTGCTGGTGTGTGACTCCATTATACCCAAGACTGAGCATAGCCAACATGGTCAAATAGTCCTGAACAGAAACACGACTTTGCTTGACTTTGTTATCAGAACTGAAGATACATTCTGAATGCTGCATCTTATTCACGCAGTGAGAAATTCAAAGGAGCATGTCAGTTATGAACATTGTTCCATTGATTAACAGAATGGAATAAAATACACAGGCTGATCTGCAGATAAATATCAATTAAACTCTGCGTTGATTCAAAATTGTTGGCTCAAAGATGGTCTCACATTTTGTCGGCTTGCCCACATTGTTGGAAATCTTGGATTAAATGTAGAATGAAAATTTCCAACGTAAACATGTCACATGGCATTTACAGCCTCCTGTCAGTTGTGGCATCGTAATGTTCATGCCTTGTTTCTCAGATACAGGAGGAACTATTCCAGTTGACTACATTGCTCAGACGTGGGCTTTAGGGGAATTTTTGCATTGTGCTAAAGGTGTTCTTAAGATAATGCACGTTCAGAAGGTCACCACTGGCAGTGCATCACTCACTTGGTACTGCCCTCTGGCGAAGTGGTGCGCCCTCAGTCCAAACACTGCAGTAGTACAGCTTTCTCTCAGGAGTGAACCTTGGATAAAGTTTCATACTCCCTCACTCTCTCTGTAATTTCCTCCAGCTCCTGCTACCCTCCCTATGTCTGCACCCTCCTTGAGCCCTTATACTCCTCCCTATTGCTGTACTCTCCCCATTCCCCACATATAACCCTCCCTGCCTGTGTGGCCATCTCTAGCCCCTACCCCTGTCACTATGTTTGTAAGTTCCTCCAGACCAAACAATATTCTGATGTCTTTTTGTTTCTCCAATTCCAACGTTGACTATTCCTACTTTCTATTGCTCGCCCAATCCTGGCCATGTCTGGATCTTGAGCTCTGGAACTCCCTCCCTAAACCTTACAGCTGTAGGAGGATGTCAGAGACTCTCACAACAGCAGTCAAAACAGAGTGCCCAGGCCTGTAACTTCCCAGTCTCCCCAGCACAGCAACCACAAGAAGGAAGTAGAAACACTGACAGTTAAGCAGAACACAAAACTGGCACATATGTAAAATCAGAAATTTACAGTATCCCTTTGTCGCTGATCTCCAGAACAGTAAAAATTCATTAAATCGCAAACGGACACAGCACAGAAAGAGGCCTTTCAGCCTATCCTGCTAGTTCTGGCTATCTGCCAGATCTAACCACTTGGTTCCAATTTGCCACTCATTCACTCATCCAAATGCCCTTTTGAAAGTTCCCGTTCAACCTGCTTCCTTCTCCCATTCAGAATGTGGGTTCCACATCAGAACAGCTCACTGTGAACAATGAACTGGAGCCTGCCTGCTCGGTCACAGTCATTTCAAGACAAGAGAAGACGTGGAGAGTTATTTTCAGGCATTGGATATAAGGTTGAAGTGGGAAATTGTGTCAGGAAGCTGTAGCAAGGAAAAGTAGGCAAAAGAAGTCACTAGTGGGAGTGGTCTATAGCCACCAACAGTAACTATAATGTGAGACAATATGTACATGACAAAATACTGGATTATAACACAGTACAGTACAGGAACAGGCCCTTTGGCCCACCAAGGCTGTGCCAATAAGGTGCCTTTCTAAACTAAAAGGCCTTTGTCTCTCCAAGGTCTATATTTCTCAATTCCCTGCCTATTCATGTGTCTGTAGAGATGCCTCTTCAACTTTGTTATTGTATCCACTTCCACCTCCTCCTCTGGCAGTACTTTCCGGGCACATTCGACACTCTGTGTAAAAACCCTGCCACTCAAACATCCTTTATACTTACCCTGTTTAACTTAAACTTCAATCTCCTTGCGATTGACTTTTCTAACCTGGGAAAACGACTCCGACTGTCTATTCCATGCGGAGCTCTCATCATTCTGTAAGGTTCTATGAGGTTCTAACCCTCATCCTTCATCATTTAAGTGAAAACAAATCAAGTTTGTCCAATCTCTCTTTGTAGCTAATCCCCTTGAAACCAGTTAACATCCTGGTTAACCAGTTCTGTATCCTTTCCAAAGTCGCCACATCTTTCTGGCAGTGTGGTGACCAGATCTGTACACAATAAAGGGACAGTGATAATCATGAGTGGCTTGAATCAACATCGAAACTTGAAAAATCAGATTGACAATCGTAGCCTGGAGGGAGATTCACAGGAAAATTTGAGATAAGTTCTGAAGGCGGCACATTCTGGAACAGAGCAGGCTATATTTGACTTGACATTGTGTAATATGGCAAGCGAAGTGGATGACCTCAGAGAAAAGACGTCCCTCAGTACAATTGCTGACAAGATTGTGTCTAAGATTAGTTTTCTAAACTTAAATAAAGACAACTATGTGGCTGTGAAAGCTGGGAGAGCTAAAATGAGTTTGTAGAAAAGGCTAGGTATAGATGAATAGACATAGAGACAGAGTGAAAGGCATTTAATGGGATAATTCAGAATATTCAGGCTCAGTACACTTCTCCTATGAAGAATGATTCTAAAGGGAGATTCCACTCTTTATAGATAAATAAAGGGGTTGAGGAAACATCAAACTTTCAGAAAAACATGTCATTGAAAAATGGGTAGCAAGTGTTTCGACATGTGTCTGAAAAGGAATAGCTAACCATCAATTAGAACAATAGTAGCTCTGCAAACAGAATATATCCACTGAAACAAGATTGAGACAGCGCACAAAGGGTCCAGTTACAAGCACACAGCTTCAGTTTCTTCCTGCTGGAACAGACAGCTGGATAAGGACATCCTTGTGTATGCTGATAGAAGAATTGCATACAAGCTGATTTCCAACAAATATAGATATATTTTCATTAACGTTCCCAGATCATCATTGTTATAGAGTTTGAATACACAAAAATCCATAATCTTTTAAAATGCAGTAAACATTAAAGAGATTCCAACGAGTAACTTTGAACATAAAGCCTTAGATAGTAAGAAAAGGCCCCTAAACTGCATTCAGGGAGGATTGAATTAAAGGGGCAGAATTCAGCAGGATTAGAACAAAAACAAAAGTTTCTGGAAGATCTCAGCAGGTCTGGCAGCATCTGTGAAGAAAAGATCAGAGTTAACATTTCAGATCTGTTGACCATTCCTCAGAACTGATGGTAGCTGGGAAACATCAATTTACATGCAGAAAATAAGGAGGGGAACGAGGGCAGGAGTAAATGATAGGATAGAACCTGAAGAGAGAGAAGAGCAGTTGGATAGACAAAGGAGTTGAAAATGATCTGGTTGGGAGGGTGAATAGTTGTTAATGGGGACGGTTTGTGACTAACGATAGGTTGTGTGTAATGCCAGGCAATGTGATAACAAGGCCTAGTGTGGAGGATAGGGGTCTAGGGCATCTAGTTTTGGCCCGAAAGTTATTGAAATCGATATTGAGTCCAGACGGTTGCAGGGTCCCCAAAGAGAAAGTGAGGTGTTGTTCTTCCAGCTTGCATTGAGCTTCACTGGAACACTGCAGCAAGCCAGAGACAGAGATGTTGGCCAGGGAACAGGGTGGTGTGTTGAGTGGCAGGCAACAGGTAGCTCAGGGTCTTTTTTTGCGAGCAGAGCGTAGATGTTCTGCGAAGCAGTCACCCAGTCTATGCTTTGTCTCCCCAGAGTAGAGGAGACAGCATTGTGAGCAACCAATGTAAGAGACGAGATTCTGGCAAGTGCAGCTGAAGTGTTGCTTCACCTGGAAGCTATGTTTGGGCTCTTGGATAGTGGGGAGCGAGAAGGTAAATGGGCAGGTGTTGCACGTTTGCTGGTTGCAGGAGGGAAGGGAAGTGGTGAGGGCAGAACTGCGGGAGATGGGTTGACCCGGTCGTGGGCTCTGTCAACATTGGTGCTGGGGAGTCCTGAATTGAGGAAGAAGGTGAACATTTCGGAACCTCCATTATCGAAGTTGGCCTCATCTGAGCATATGCGATGGAGATGGGGAATCTGAGAGAATGGAATGGAGTCTTTACAGGAAGCAGGGTATGAGGATGTATAGTCCAGGTAGCTGTGAGAGTCGGTGGGTTTTTAGTGGATATTAGTGGCCAGTCTATTCCCAGAAATGGAAACAGAGATGTCAAAGAAGGGAAGTGAGGAATTAGAGATAGACCAGTTGAAAGTGAGGGCAGGGTGGAAATTGGAAGCGAAATCGATGAACTTTTCCAATTCCGGATGTGAAAGGGAAGCAGTACCAAGGATATCATCGCTATATTGGAGAAAGAGTTGTGGGTGGGGGCCGGAATAAGACTGGGACAAGGAATGTTCCATGTAACCCATGAAGAGACAGGCATAACTGGAGCCCATGCAAGTATCCATGGCCACCCCTCTGACCTGAAGAAAATGAGAGAAGTTAAAAGAGAAGTTGTTGAGGGTGAGGATGAACTTAGCCAAACGGAGGAGGGTGGTGACTGGCGGAAGTGGCTCAGGTCTTTCCTCCAGAAAGAAGCAGAGAGTCCTAAGACAGGCCTGGTGGGGAATGGACGTGTAAAGGGATTGCACGTCCATGGTAAAGAAGAGGCAGCTTGAAACTGCAAGCTGGAAGTTTTGAAACTGGCGTAAAGGTTCAGAGCAATCATGGATGTACGTGGGCAGGGATTGGGAGAGAAAACTGAGTTAAGCTAGGAAGAGATGATTTCTGTGGGTCAGGAGCAGGTTGAACCAATCGGTCTGCCCTGGACAGCCCTGTTTGTGGATTTTTGGAAGGAGGTTGAAGCGAGCTGTGTGGGGCTGCAGGGCTATCAGCTTGGAAGCAGTTTAGGGGGAGGTCACCAGATGAAAAGAGATCGGTTACCACAGTAGATACAATGGCCTGATATGTCATAGTGGGGTCATGGTCCAGGGGAAGATAGGAGAAGCTATCTGAGAGCTGTTACTCAGCCACTGCAATGTAGAGGTCAGTACGCTAGAATACAACAGCACCATTCTTATCGGCAGTCTTAATAGCAAAGTCAAGGTAAGATCTAAGTGCACAGAGTGCATTGAGTTCAGAGTGACATAGGTTGGATTTGGTGAGGTGAGGAGGAAGAGAAATTTGAGGCGACCAATATCAGGTGGACAGTTCTCAATGAACAGATCAACTGCAGGTAAAAGGCCAAAGGGAGGGGTCCAGGTTGAGGGAGAGTGTTGGGCTCGGGCAAAGCTTCTGTGGGACGGGGAGAGGACTCGTCTGAAGAAATGGATGCGACATGTTGTGTCTATTCGTCAGAATGTGGGTGAATATGATGCATTATAAAAGGCCAATAGATAGATAAAAGTTTGTCTCGTAAACATCAAGCGATCATGAAAGACCATGGGTTGTCCATAAGGCTGCCCATCATTGACAAGATTTTCACATGATAAATTTTATTGAGTATGTATGTAACTAATTCATAATATAATTGGTCTGTAGATGCCAAAGCAGGTTGAAAACAAATATATTAACGTTTATGTCTTTCCTTTGTTCATTGAAGAAGTTTCAGACCCCCAGATGTTTCTTCCCAGCGGCATAATTTCAATAAAATCTTTGATGCCGGAGACGGACTCCGGGTGTCAAGTGATTTATTTAGTCATTGTACCCCAAAAAATATAAATCAGGAGGTGGAAGACAGAGAGGAACTTTATGAAAGTGCATACAATTATGATGAAAGTGGTACTGAGTAAACTGATGGAGCTGTGGGCAGACAAATCCCTAGAATCTGGTGCACTTTGTCCCAGGGAGTAACGGAGGTGGTGAAAGATGTAGTCGCTGGGTTGTGTTTAGTTTTACCACTTTTGTTGGACCCTGAGAAGATTTCACCAGATTTGAAAGGAGAAAATACAACCCATCTATTCAAGGGAGGGAAGCCAAAAATAGGAATCTCTAGTTCTGGGAAAACTGCTAACTTCTCACTTAACCAACTTCCTGATATCACCCAGAATGAGACTTTGACAATTCTGAAGATACAGAGAAAGAGGGTGTTGCATAGGAAGAGGCTACTCAGCCCAAGCAGTGTGTATTGGCAATTACTCTCCAGGCAAGCAGTTGGACCGATCCGGGGTAAGTAACATAAAAACAGGGACTCAGTTTCTTTTCTTGTTGATGTTCTAAGGACAGATTCAAATAATTGATGCCTTTGAAAGGATCGTATTTATTATTGAGATCTGTCCATATGGCTCGAGTCAATCAAACAGATCATCTTTCTGGAAACCAGGGGCTTTGGAATAGCCTAAGGAGGTTAAAAACTCTATAGAAATTCAAATTGTTCATTGTTTTACTTTGTTGAAGCCTTTTGACTCTCTGCAGAGCACCAATCATTCTTCAGAGAATCAAAGAAGTCTGTGAGGACATTGTCTAAAAATTGCTCTGATCTCTCGAGAGCAGTCAGACATGGGGTGAGGTCTCATTAACTCCTTTCTCTTTCAGAGCTTCAGCGGGAATAGCTAATGAAATATCTGGGAGCTGGGACAATGATCGAGAAATCTTACTTCCTGCTGTCACTTCTCCAAGGTAATGTCATTGTCAGCTCGGGCCGATTTATGGTTAATAGACTTCGCTAAAGATTGTTCTTACTGAGCTCTAATTAGGAACCAATTCAGCAGTGAGCCAGTCTACAAACTTACAGCATGTCCTGTTCACCCATTACCACTGTGCTCACTAACATACACTGTCTCCCAGCGTGACAACAGTCATGAAGCAGCACAGAGATCTGTTTGTGTACATTGCAGATCTAGAGGAGTTTACAGAGTTAGGGAATGGAGAGCAGAGATCGCGGATGGGAAATAAATAATGATTGTCACAAAGACGAAGGTTTAGAAACCAATTTAAGTCAGTGAACAATGATCCAATAACAAGAATGAGCCATGACAAAAACTGGGGATTGATGTTTACTCTGAATCTGCATGTCCGATTACAATTTTCTGAAATTTGTATCTTTTGCTGATTTTTGTCAAAATTTCCCAAGAGACAACACACTTCTAGAACAAACATGCTGATCAACATCCTGTCCATTCTTACTATGTTAGAGAATTCAATAAGGGTGTGAGATAATTGACAGAGGCAGTGCAGAAGCTGTCAAACATTCAGTTCCATATTTATCTTTACTGTCAGCACATGCAGAGCTCAGGCTAGAGGCACTTTGCTCAAGTGTTCCAAAGTGTCTGCTGCAGGAGGGTCAGTGCGGAGCTTGGGAACCAGTCGGTCTCTGATGCTGTATCAGAATCAACAATACAACAACATTGCATTTGGATCAAAAATAATCCTTCAGGCAATCAGGATCCAAAGAGATCCCTTCAACAATGAAAGTCTGAACTGATCCCTGACTGCAGGAAAGGCATTAAGGGAAGGTCATGTCTGATCAACTTGGTTGATTTTTTTGAGGAGGTGACCAGGTGTGCAGATGGGGGGGTAATGGTTTTGAAGTTGGATTCTTGAACTTTACGGAGGCTTTTGATAAGATCCTATATGGGAGGCTGACAGCAAAGGTCAAGGAAATGTGGCAAACTGGATTCACAATCGGCTGAATTTCACGAAGCAGCGGGTGATCTTTGAGGGGTGCTTTCTCCACTGGATATCTATCGCCAGTGAGATCCCACAGTGGTCAGTGTGGAAATTATTGCTGTCTATGGTTTGTATAAATGATTCACACTTGAATGTCGGAGAGTTGCTAAGTACGTTTGCAGATGACAGAAACGTTGGTGAGATTGAAGGTAGTGAGGAGGATAGAGATGAGCTCATCAGATGGGCTGATCAGTGCTTAATGGAGTTCAACCCTGAAAGATGTGAATTGGTCCAGTTGGGCAGGACAAACAAGGCAAAGGAATACATGATGGATAATAGGACCGGTAAGCACCAAGGATAGGAGGGATCTTGGTGTTTATGAGCACTGACCCCATAATGTATCAGGACAGGTGGGTAAAATAGTTAAGATGGTGTTAGAACCCTTGTTGATTATTTTAGTGATTTTGTTGTCAATTTTGGGTTGGACCTGTGACCTTGGAGCTGCGAGCTGAAAATAACTTGCGCACTTCGGAAGTGCTCGTGGCAAGTGGAAAAAGAAGAAACTAAACAAACTTTTATTTGTCTTTGATACCAGGTCTGGAGGTTAATTGCGGGCTGATTCTTTGTTAAAACAATTCCAACAGACACAGTGACCTCAGGAAGACCAGGAGTTGGCCATTAATGAGGTCAATGCCTGGGAATTGGTTCTGACAAGTCTGAAATTGACTCTGTATTCAAGCAGATGGCAAATATTCAATGGAATTTGAAGCCTCAGGAAATGATGGCCAGTCTTTCAAGGTGGAACCAGGGTTGAAGTTTGTTGTTGAACTGTGTTTTGCGGTAAGATGAGTTTGCTGTTGATGATGCAGCAAGAAGATTTGAAAGCTATCTCCCGAGTCTCCCACACTAGGTTCCAGAAGCACAGGGAGTAGAAAACTGAGTTCGAAGTGTTGCTACAGCTACCTGAGTGAACTGAAATGGTGACCCTGGTCAACATTTTCAGAAAAGAAACCGAGGAGTTCACATTTATACCTGTGAAACAATGCATCCTGTAAACCATTTAAGTCATCTGGCCAGTTTTGATATTGTCTTTTACATTTCCATGAACTGTGTTATTTTGTCTGTCTGTTTGTGTGTGAATGGGGGCTGTAAATAAATGTTTCAGGTTTACAGGGTAGTTATTAATTAGACTACCGTGTTGTTTAATTTCTCACTGCTGACGTTATTGTATATTTGATCAATTGTTAAGTCTTTTGCTGAAGATACCAAAATAGTGTGTGGATTAATTACTCACAAAATCTGGAACTGCTTATGAAAAAGTCTGGTCAGGAACTTGTAGAGTAACTACGCAGGGTCTTCAACACTTTTAGTTTTATGGTGTTGCAAATACAGAGGTAAAAGTCTACTATGCTCCTGCTGTTCTGTGTTGGAACGATTCGGCATGGGATTTATTAGCTGAGGCTTGGCATTCAAGAGCAGGGAGATGATGCTGGAATTGTATAAAACATTGGTCAGGCCAGAGCTAGAGTTTTGCGTGCAGTTCTGGTATCCACATTATGGGAGGGATGTGATTGCACTGGAGAGGGTGCAGAGGATATCTGCCAGGATGTTGCCTAGGCTGGAGAGGTTTCGTTATGAAGAGAGATGAGACAGACTGGGGGTGTTTTCCCTCGCGAGGAAATGGAGGGGGATGTGATTTAGATGAATAAAATTATGAGAGGCATTGACAGGATAGACAGGAAGACGCCTTTCCTGTAGGTGGAGGGATCAATGACCAGGGATTCAAGGTAAAGGTAAAAAGGTTTAGGTCAGATGCAAGGAAAGGATTTTTCACCCAGAGCATTGTGGGAATCAGGAGCACACTGTCTGTGAGGGTGGGAGAGGCAGAAACCCTCAGAACATTCTTTCGGTATTTCAACATGCACTTGCCATATCAAAGCCTACAAGGGTATGGGCCAAGTCCCGGAAAATGAGATTAAATGAGATTAGACAAGTTAAATGGCTGTAATTGTTTGGTAAGGACATGAAGGGCCGAAGGGCCTTTCTCTCTGCAGCAGATTTCTGTGATGTTAGTCCCACTTATTCTCAAATTGTGATGCATGGATTCCAAGGGCTCCTTGGTAGAATCAAACGGTGAGATGGGAGAGTGAGTGTGAAACAGCAGCGTGGGAGTGAAGGATGGGAGAAATGGAAAGCTGTTCACGTTGTATAAACGAATGTGAGGTCATCTTAGTCCGACATGTATTGTCTCAGAGCTCCCCAACATTCATTCCCTTTTGACACGATGGTGTCTCTCAGCTCCTATGGTTTTTCTGCAGCCAGCCTCTGATTTATACTGAAACCTGCTCTGAGGCTGGTCATCCAGTGAGTCCGGTGTATCTACAGCCTATCCAGTGCTAAATACTGATATTTCTCTCCCCAGCTGGACTGGCACAAGAATGGAAAAGCAACGCTCCACGTGAGGTGACAGCACAGGAAGGTTTCTGTGCTCAGATTCCATGTAACTACAGTTATCCTTCACATCTGGCAAATCAACCACGAGTCGGAATCTGGTTTAATACCAAGAAACACGTCACAAAATCGGTAGCCTTTCACTCCCAGAATCACAGTCAAGTGTTACCACAGTTCCACCGTCGGACCTGGCTGTCTGGAAACCTGAAAAATGGAGACTGTTCCCTGATGATAAACAACATCACACAGGGCGATGAAGGATCTTATTTTTTCAGAGTAGAATTCAATGACACGAATAAATACAGCTACTTTCCTGCAACCCAGCTTCATATTTCAAGTAAGTAATGGAATTCCTGAATAATTCCAACACTCAGTTGAAAACAACACATCCTTATGTTTGGTCTGCTTTTTGCATGAGTGTGATAACCAATGTCAGTACATTCCTTGGCCTGCTGTGTTCATCCAGCCCCATGCCTTGTTATCTCGGATTCTCCAGCATCTGCAGTCCCTTTTATCTCTGATACAACTTTAACCCCACTGCGAAGCCTCTTCTAAGGATGCCTACCCTGAAGAAGCTACCCTCCTCCCTCCGGACAAACCTCAGGGAATCTCTCCTCTATCCATCCCCTATCCGCCTCCCCCTCTCTCCCTATTTATTTCAGAACCCTCTTCCCCTCCCCCATTTCTGATGAAGGGTCTAGGCCCGAAACGTCAAGTTTACTTGGTCCTATGATGCTGCTTGACCTGCTGTGTTCATCCAGTTCCACACCTTGTTATCTCGGTACATTTCATGACTCAATTATCACTCTACTCCACGAACTGTATTACTGGTCTTAATATTTTAATTCAATCCCCATATTGGTACCCTTTCATACCATCATCCAGGACATTTGTGATTTTCACCAAGTTTGTATAACACACAGAAAAATAACAAATTAATTTTAATCAGACTGTATTGTTGAAAGAAGTGGAAAAACTGTTGCCAAAAGAAGTACATTCCAAAATTAAATAATATCCCATTTACACAAATGAAAATATGCACATGCGAACACCATCCAGATCTGCAGACATGATATTATTTTAAAAGCCAAGGGCGAGAGTTAAAAACAGCCACAGGCCAAGGATCTGTACTCAAAGAATAAAATGAGTTTCCTGTCGACGGGATTGAAATACTGCCCAATGTAGAATGATGGAATATCTTCAGATTGAACTTCAGACTGATGAACGATCAGTTAGACTTTGGTCTTTCAATAGAATGAAGAGCCCAGACTTCTGGGTTAATGAGATTGTTAGAAATACTGATATCAGGAAATTTCTCAGAGCCCCAGAAATATTCCACTGATTGAGAGATCTGTGCAGCTTGTCCTACTGGAAGGTGTCTTTATAGAAAGACTTGCTGGCTGCACATTTCAAGATCATTTCTCCCAATGACACATACAGATGTCCTGGAAAAACAGGAACCGACTCCAGAGAGTGTTGCAAAAAACCGTCAAAACAAGCATCCCATTTGGTACAAGTAAGTTTGTCCAGCAATTAAAATCATAAACCTTTCCACTAATCCATCTTGAAAGCTTCACTTCTCTCATTTCCAAAATTATTTGACCTTTCAGTAATACTCAGGTGAGCTCATATTCATGATGAACATTTCCCAGAGGTCACATCAAACCTTGGTAAATGCTTTTTGAATCCAAAACATCCAAACAGTTCCATATTTCCTTGGCCCTCAATTCTAAATATGCGTCAAAATCATGCCTCTCGTCTTGGAAAATGAGACACCATTTCCAAACACATTTTCATTGTTATATAAACATGAAAATATCTATGCCACAATAACACAAAATAAGTCAAACTTACATGCATTTACCTTCATTATCTGTAATACTGAAACAGTTTCTGACTTTTTTCAACATTCATGTAATCCAACATTCTTGACAATGCATCGGTAATATCTGCTTCAGGCATATGTATACAATTCTTTCATTTGTTGAATGAGCAAACTCCAGTGAAACAGTTGGCATTTTGACTTTTAAATTTATCTCCAAAGGCAACAGATTATGGTCAGTATATGGGTGTTCTTTTATAGTCATGATGGACATAAACTTTTGAAATGTTTCAGAGGCATTAACAAGACCAGATTTTATTTTTGCACTGTACAGTACTTCCTTTGTTACTTCCTTTGTTCAATATACGATAACAGTTCCATTTAGGCTTCTTTATGTCCAATGTATCATTTTGCAAAAAGACTGCAGCCTCCCCTAAGTCACAAACACCAGTAAATGGTGAGAACCGTAAAGAGGCTGGAGGTCAGATCTACATGGGAACACCCATCGTGGGCGTTGGGCAGTGTCCAGAAAAAAGGCTAAGAGTGACAGCACAGGAGAGATATTGTTTGTTGATGAGCTGCTGTTAGGGACTGTTATTCAACACCAGACTTTTTGAAAAATATGAATTTGTAAACCAGCACTGGGAAGGTTGAATTTATAGGCACAAGAGGGAAAGCTAACATGTAAACATGGACCAAGACTTTCTGCTTTCTACTCATCTTCAGTTATGAGTGACCAGTGCAAGGAAATGGCTAAGGAGAGGAAAAGTTGCTGAAGCTAATGTAAATTAAAAGTATAAGACATGGAATGGTCCGCTCAGCCATGTGTATCCTGTGCCATACAGGAAGTCACAGCTACAGTCACTGAGTTGTGTCTGTGAGGCAGAGAACAATGTGGTTAGCACATTCAGGGAGGTGATCATAACACAGGTTTGGGGAAGCAGGCAGATAGGGAATGTGTGAACATCTGGTAATCCAAGAGAAACAGGCAGGCAGGGCAGGAGTTCTCAGAGGTCCCACTCACCAGTTGGTTTTTCATCTGGATGTTGGTAATGGTTCCCTGGAGGAGCGTAGCAACACGAAAGGTACGATGGGTGGCCCAACTGTACAGGAGGGGTGAGGGAAGAGTGGAAGGGCAGTACCGAGAGGGAATTCTTCAGATCGAGGTCAGACAGACATTTCTGCAGATGTCAACATGACTCTAAGATAGTTTGTTGCATCCCTGCAGCCAGAGTCAGAGATTTACTGGATAATTTTTCTGGGTGAGTGAGAACAACCAGAGGCTGTGGTTCAAACTGGTATGGTTAGCATCAGGAAGGGAGATGTGGTCAAGCAGACAGAATTTTGTGAGCTTGGAAGAAAATGAGCAAACAGGAATACAACAGGACTTCTGGATTGCTTCCAATGTCACGTGTAAGTGAGCAGGGAAATTGAAAGATGAGAGAGATAACTGTGTGCCTGGAAAAATGTCGCAGGAGGCGGGGCTTTAGATTGCTGTGATGCTGGGACTGGATCTGAGGGAGTTGGTACCTGTAGAAGCCTGATGCACTGCATCTCTACTGAACTGGGGCTGATTTCCTTGTCAGGTATTTCTTTTGGGGCGTTGCGGTTACCTCATTGGCAGGGGTATGGGGACCAAGAGAGAATATTAGCAAAAAATACCAGCGTGTGCACAAAATATGAGGAATGGCAGGCAGCACTGAAACATAAATTACTCTGTTAATAGGTAAAGTTGAATTGAGGGAGAGTGTATTGAATTATGAAAGAGATTAAACTGCAAGTCTGTGAATGCACGGACTATAGCTAATAAAGTCAAGGAGTTGTAGGCACAGTTTGCTGTGTGGGATGATGATGTTGTGACAATAATGGACTCCTGGCTCTAGGAAAGGCAAGTCTGAGTGTTAAATATCCCTCGTTTCAAAGTGTTCAGAAAAGATAGGAGAGGAAACAAAAAGGAGGAGCGATGGCATATTTGGTGAAGGACAGCATTGCAGGACTGGGGAAAGGAGGAGCTTTCAGAGGGTTCAATGACAGAATCACTGAAGCTCAGGAACAAGAAGGATGCAATTGCAATGCTCGCTGTGATATATAGATCACCAGCTGGTGGGAAGGACTAACAGAAATAAATTGGGAACGCAGTTATTGAGAGGTGTAAACATCAAAGAGTATTTATAATGGGTGTGTTTAATTGTCTGTATGTAAACAGCGATAGCGACAATGAAAACGGGCAGTGAAGGACAAGTAATTCTTGATTGTTTTCAGAACAATTCCCCACAGCAGTATGTGTCCTGTCCAACAAGCAGGGAGTCTCTGCTGGAGCTGGTTCTTGGGAATGAGGTGACCAATAGACCAAGTGACAGTGGGGAAACATTTAGGAGACAGTGATTTTTGTATCACAAGGTTCAGGACGGAAGTGGGAAAATGACATTGATCGATCCAGAGTGGGAATATTCAACTGGCACAGAGCAGGTTTTGAAAGACACAGCAGGCCTAGATAGACTGGAAACAAATAACTGTGATGTTGCAGCTATTACAGAGACGTGGTTGAGAGAGGGAGAAGACTGGCAGCTTAATATTCCAGGAATTAAATGTTTCAGGTGAGATAGAGAGTGTTGTACAGGAGGTGGGGAAGTTGCATTGGTGATAAGGGACAATATAACAGCTGAACAGAGGGAGGACACCTTAGTGGGTTCATCCAGCAACGTCATATGGGTAGATCTCAGGAAAAGGAAAGGTGCAATTACTTTGATGGGATTGTACAACAGGCCTCCCAACAGCCAGCGGGTGATCGAGGAACAGATGTGTGGACTGATTATGGGAAAATGTGAAAAGACAGGGTCTTTGTATTGCTGGATTTTAACTTTCCCTAGATTGACTGGAACACATTTAGTATCAGGGGCTTGGATTGTGGGCAATTTGTTAGGTGTTTCCAGGACAGTTTTCTCAAACAATACATACATAGTACAAATAGGAAAGGGGCCATAGTAGACCTGGCACTGGGAAATAAGTCAGACCACGTGATCGAAGTTTCAGTGGGGAAGCATTTCGGGAACAGTGTTTCCTGTAAGTTTTCAGTTACTAATGGACAAGGATAATTGGCGTCTACAGGTGAACGTATGAAATTTGTAGAAGGCTAACTACCCCAGTATTGGGCAAAACTGGGGTATGTAGATTGGGGCTACCTGTTTGAGGGTAAATTCACATCTGGCATAATGGGCCAGGTGTTTATCCATCAGGACCAGCATGTTCCTGTGAAAATGAAGGATCAGGATGGCAAAGTTCAGGAACCTTGCATGACAAGAGAACTTGACAGCGTAGTCAAAAAGAAAATGGAGGCATATGTAATGTTTAAGAAACTGATGATAGGCGGAGCACTCAAAGATTATAAAGATATCAGGAAAGAACTCAAACAAGGAATTTGGGGAACCAAAAGGGGTCACGAAACATGTTTGGCAAACAGGATTGAGGCAAATTCTATGGTGTTTTATATATTTATAAGAATCAAGAGGTTGGCGAGGGAAACCGTACATCCACTCAAGCACAAAGGAGATGAGGTCCTTCATGAATACATTGCACTGATATTCACAAAGGAATAGGACACGGTGAATGGTGAGTCTAGAGAAGGTATATCAATATATTCTAGGCCATTGTAATAGGAAAAAGATGTTGTTGGGTGTTTCGAAATCATTAAGATAGACATGTTCCCAGGACCCGATGGGATCTATTTCAGAATGCTGAAGGAGTCAGATATCAGAACACTGGAGAATAGCCAATGTTGTTTTTTTGTCTCAGAGAGACAACAGGAATAATCCAGACAATTACAGGCTGGTGAGCCTACGTCAGTGGTGGGGAATTTATTGGGGAAGCTTCTTAGGGACAGGATTTACACACATTTGGAAAGATATGGAATTATTAGCAACAAGGTTAGGGCTAGTGCGCTTGGCATTGTGGTGCAATTAAGGGTGCAACGTGTGGAGTTCCCCAGTGCTTGGCACCACATCCAAGTGAAGGGAATATTGAAAGATTCATGCATTTCTGCTCCTGCATCTTATGGACTAACGGCCAGTGCTACAGCAGTTACTGCTCTCACTTCCTTCAATGTCTTTGGATGCATTTCATCTGGTCCCAGCGCCTTATTGACTTTAAGCACTGACAGCTCGTTCAATAACTCCTTCTTGTCAATGTTGAACCTTTTTTGGTGACTGAGATTTCTCCTCTGTCACCAAGGCCTGTCGAGAAAGGCAG
>JAHRHZ010000155.1:1017735-1028190 GCA_024137785.1 Ginglymostoma cirratum | reverse complement strand
GGAGGGATAGTGCTGAGGGAGTGGGCACTGTCGGAGGGTCAGTGCTGAGGGAGCGCCGCACTGTCGGAGGGTCAGTGCTGAGGGAGCGCCGCACTGTCGGAGGGTCAGTGCTGAGGGAATGTCGCACTGTCGAGGGCCAGTGCTGAGGAATTGCTGCACTGTCGAGGGCCAGTGCTGAGGGAGTGGGCACTGTCGGAGGGTCAGTACTGAGGGAATGCTATGCTGTCAGAAGGTTAGTACTGAGGCTGCTGATCCTGTTCTGAGGAAGGGTCTTCGACTCAAAATGTAAATTGCTTTTTCTTCACAGATGTTGCCAGACCCGCTGAGTTTCTAGCAATTTCTTTTGTTGTTTCAGAATTACGGCATCTGCAGTTCTTTATTTTATTGTTCAAATGTTTGGGATCAACTGTTTATTGTGTTCTTGCTTGTGGGACCTTTCTGTGCACAAACTGCTTCTGCACATCCTACACTACAACAGTGAGTACACTTCCAAAAGGTGCTGGCTCTGAAAGTGTTTTGGAATGTTCCATGTGAGGCAAAAAGAGAGCTCAAATCCAAATTTGATAGTCAAACTATGACACTCTAACTCAGAGGTGAGAAAGGGTAGAGACTATGAGGTGGAGAGAGAGATGGCGTGTTGTATGACAGAGAGATTCAGGGAGAGAGAGGGATGGAAAAGGTGAAATTCACTGAACTGTGTATAACGCTCATGAGGCTGTGCAACAGCTTAAACCAAATGTGCAAGTAAATTGTGAGAATAGCTTCATTTCCATTCCTTTAATGGAACTCTCCAGTGTTGGAGGTGCCATCTCTCAGATGGTATATTAAACCATACTGTCTGCCCTCTCGGGGAAGTTGAAGATCCCATGGCCACTATTTGGAAGAGAATCAGGGAACAGTTCTCCTCAGTATCCTAGTGTCTATCATTATCTCCCTCAAACAAACAGCATTAAAAAATGTGGTGAGTTATTCTGATACAACTGATGGAAGATTTACTGTGTGCAAATTCACTGCTGTGTTTCCTACATTTCATCAATGATTACAGTTCAATAAACAAGGTCCTTCAGTGGCTGAGGAGCAATTTGTGACATTCAGGCTCTGTGATGAATGAGCTTTAGTCTTCAAGTTAAGAAAGAGAGGGTTAAATCCCGATCAAACCCCTGAGCCACGACTGACTCTCATGAGGCTGTGCAATGATTAAACCTATCCATGAGGTAAATCATATAAGAACGTCTTCTGTTTCTATTTCTCTGTAGGGTTTACAGGAGAACATGATGGTTACTGATCCTCAGCACACAACCAGGGACACAACTCGAGATGGGGAAGCACCAGCTCCCAGGAGTGTATTTGATCATACAGTGGGAGACATGACGGAAGACCTTCTCTACACCAGCATCAATTTCTCAAAGCAGCCCAGCAGGGACGGGGCTGTGCGCAGGGGTGAGATCACAGAATATTCACAGATCAGATTCCAGCCAAAGTGAGAGAGAAACAGGGACAGGGTGTTGGAGATGTGTGCAGCCATAATGGTTGAATAATAATGAAGAGAAAATGATGTCGTTCAACATAGAGATAGCAAGAACTGTAGATGTTGGAGTCAGAGCAACACATTATGGAGCCGGAGGAACACAGCAGGTCAGCAGCATCAGAGGAGCAGGAAAGTTAATGTTTCTAAAGATGGGTCCAGACCCATAATGTCGACTTTCCTGCTCCTCAGATGTTGCCTGACCTTCTGCTTTCCTCCAGCTCCATACTGTGTTGTTGACGTTTGCTGTTCATTCTGAATATGCTTTCCAAATGCTGCATCTTTTTCATGCTGTCAGAGATTGTAAGAAGTTTATGTATTGTGTATAATTTTACAGATATTAAGTGAAGCAATTATGATGAAGCTTCACAATATCTGATTATTGTTTGGGAATGTGGATTCTGATGTGAAGGGTTTATGTTTGGTTTGTATTTCTATTCTGTGTGTTAACAAGGGGGAAGATATGCTTTTAGTTTCATTTTGGACATTCTCGGTAAGTGGCATCATGGTGCCTGATGATTTTGTTATACATACATTTAAAAACTTTGAAGTGAGCTGTTTAATAGATGAGGAAAAATAGTTGACAACCAAATAAAAAAACCTGCTGCTGCTTGACCACAGCAGTGCAATAAATCGGAAATTCAGAACCACCCGGAAGCAGCAGGCAGTCAGGCTGTGTGCAGGTTTATACAGACAGAAGGGGTCGATAATAGAAATGCTATTGATAGCAGTGTCCAAAGCAACAGCACTGGGATGAAATGACCTGACTTTGTTAAAGATGGTGAAATTTCTATTCCAAATAAAACTTGGAATTCGATGTCTACCAATGACCATGTAAAAATGGGGACTGTTCTACTGTTGTCCTACACCTTATGGTCTTATTGTCTCATTTTTAACATTGTCGTAAAAACCCATCTGGCTCAATAATGTCCTTTAGGGAAGGAAATGTACTGGAATGTATACAAGTCCAAACCCCAGCAAAGTGATTGATTCTTGACTGCTAGGCATTTCAGTGGGCACACCATTCAGTAGTATTGAACTGTTAAAACATCTCAGAGAACGAACAAAACCTGTCAGACCACTGAGCATTAATCTCAGCTTTGGAAGTAAGAACAGGAGAGTCCTCCTTATCAACATGGGTCTGCCAAAATTGGAAGAGATATCTTGCAGACCCATCAGACAGGATATTGTACCTTCCAGACACTTTCCCAGACACCACCTAAGGTCCCCGAGGTGGTAGCACAGTGGTATACAGTCAGGAGGGAGTTACCTTTGGAGTCTGCAAAATCGACTCTAGGCTCCTTGAAGTCCCATGGCATCAGGTCAAATGTGGATAAGGAAAGCTCTTGTTCAGTACCACGTACAGCTCTGCCTCGGCTGATGAATCAGTGTTCCCCCATATTGAACACGACTTGGAGGAAGCACTGGGGCTGGTAAGGGCACAGAACTTACACTGATTAGGGGGCCGGGGGGCTTCAATGTTCATCATTTTCAGTGGTTTTGCAGCAGTGGCACTGCTGGTTGAGTTGGCCAAGTCCGAAAAGACTCTGCTGCTAGACTGGGGTCTGCAGCAGTTCGTGAGGGAATCAACAAGAGGGAAAAACATACTTCACCTCATCCTTACCAATCTCCATGCAGCAGATGTACTTGTCTGCGACAATATCAACATGAATGACAGCGCACACTCCTTTTGTGAGACTAAGTCCCATGTTCTATGTGACTGGCACTCTGTAGCCTTTTATTTTTGCTGTGGACTGCAGAGACAATTCACTGAGCCTTTTCCGAATCTGCCAACATGATTCCTCACAATCAAACAACCTGAGCTTTTCTAGCCTCTCCTTATAGCCCATACTCTCTAATCCAGGCAAATTCTTGGTAAAACTCTTCTGCTCCCTCTCCAAAGCCTCCGTGTCCTTCCTGTAATGTGGCGACTGCAATTGAATGTCATACTCTAAGTGTAACCAAAATCTTATAAAGCTGCAACATGACATCCTGACTCTTGTACTCAATAAAGACAAGCATGCCATATGCCTTCTTTACTACCCGATCTACTTGTATGGCCACTTTCAGGGAGCTACGGGCTTGAACTCAAGATCCTTTTCACATCAATGCTGTTTATTTTGGAAGGGAGGACAAATGACAGAGTAATATCTAAATGGAGCAAAGCTGCAGAGAAATACAATAAACAGGGAGTTGGGATGCACTTGTGTATGAAACACAGAAAGCTAGCACACATTGGGAGCAGGTAATCCTTATTTCAAGGGGGCTGGATTACAGGAGCAGTAACATTTTGGCTACGAGGAGCGGCTGAGGACTCTGGGTCTATACTCGATTAAGTTTAGAAGGAGGAAGGAGAATCTCATCGAAACTTACAGAATATTGAGAGGCCTGGATAGAGAGGATGTGGAGAAGATGTTTCCACTACTAGGAGAGACTAGGGACCCGAGAGCACACTGTGAGAATCCTATCGCTTTAAGAAGTGTATTTTGTCCTGTTTTGTCTGGAGGGGTTTTGAGCTAGAGGTACCAAGTTCTCTGTTCGAAGACAATAAAGTAAATAGCTTGTGATGCCGTGGGTTTTTCTTTTAAAGTTGGAACAATAGAAGCAGCATGAATGGATGGAGTCAGCCTCCCACTGAACCAGGGTTTTAGTTTAGCTTTCAGTAGTTGTTGGGGTTTTGAAGTTGCCAAACATCTTAGCCAGCTCCAAAAAATGCTTAAGTTCACTCTCTCTCTGCCAGAATTTTCTCTTGATGTTCTTTCGTCCTGTACTGGAGAAACATTTCATGTGAGACAATCTATTGTTCTGAATTTGTCTTTGCCAAGGGTGTGTTTATGGGATGTTACTATATTGGAACAGTTGTTGTTTAGGCGTTAAATAATCTATTATTCTTTTAAGTTTTCCAATAGAGTTAAAGTTGTACTAATTCTCATTTCTTTTGTCTCTATTTTTAATTGTAAGAATAAAGTGAAATACATTGAAATATACAGAATCCTTGAAGGGTTTGACAGGGTAAATGCTGGGGGAATGTTTCCTTTCGTGAGAGAGCATGGGACCAGAGGTCATAGTCATAGGGAGCCAAGTTACACTGAGATGAGGAGGAATTTCTTCTCTCAAAAAGGTTGTGAGTCATTGGAACTCCTTGCCACAGAGACATGAGGGGGCAGTGTCTGTGTGTGCATTTAAGGCTGAGACAGATAGATTCTTGATCAGTCAGGGAGTCAAAGATCACGGGGAAAGTATACGTGAGCAATGTCAGATCAGACATGGTCCTGTTGAAAAGCAGAGCAGGTTTGAGGGGCCGATTGGCCTAATCCTGTTCCTATTTCTTCTGGTTTTTATGGTTTAACTTAATGTCATCAGGAATGTTGCAGATATTATAATTGGTCCCTTCATTCAATTGATTGATGCAGATTGTGAAGAGTTGTGGCCCTGACCTTAATCTTTGCAAATCCCCATTAGTGTCAGCCTGCCATCCAGAGAATGGTTCATTTATTTCCTGTTCCCTGCTTTCTGTCTGGACACCAATTTCAAGGATCCTGGCGGGAGTGGCTTGGATTTGGTTTGTGGTGTGTAAAATGATGACCTGCTTCATGAAATAATAGAAAACAGTTCCAAGCACCTGAAAAGTCAATAGTCACTGTATCTGAATCTAATTTCATTTCAATATATTTCAGACCTCCAGCCTCACTGTGTTCAGTAACCTCTCTGTGTCTGTTCTTCCTCTTAGACCGACTGGCCTTAGTCTCGAACTCCCTCTCGGTCATTTCACCTACTTATGGTCTCCAATCGTCGCCTCTGTGAATGGCATTCCTGTATTCCTTCATAAACATGATACTAGCTTTTCTTTTCCCCTGAGAGCTGGCTGCAGAAACTTCCTCACCACCCAGCACTTTTCCTGAGCCCTCAGTTTGCTCTGTTCCCTCAAGTGAATAATCAAAGTTCTTTTTGACCCATTCCCACATGTACTGGATCATGAGTGACACAGCTCTCCTCTGATTGGCCAGAGCTTCCAGGATTTCTAGGAACATGACAGCATCATTGATTTGCCAGCCAACTGCTTGAACTCTTACGTGAGATTGAACAACTTTCTGAGGTCCAGCTGCATTAGGTCCTGTTCTCTGAGTTCCAAACAGAAACACTTTGCAGGTCAGTTGTTGTCCTGGGACTTTAGTTAAATACAATGCATGGCCATGCACTCAATGACTTCCACCCTCAATGCCTTCCATCTGTTAGCTCCTCTTCACAGACCTGTCCTGAACTGACCAGAGAAAACCTTATAATGAGAACAGCCCCCATTTCCTGGCAAAATTGCAGAAAACTGATATTTTGGACAGCCCAATGGTAAAAACGCTTGGGACTGAATCTGTCCTAAATGTTATATTGTCCCAGAATTCTAGCTTCTGCAGCTTGTAGATTCAACACTAATAATAACTGTGCATTGTAACAAATTTTGCCAGTTTTAAAAATTAAAAATTCACTTTAATACTGCAACATCCAATTCTTGATGTTGTGACCATCGGATATAATCACATTAACAACTCAGTGGCTGCGAAATCTGTTGTTTTTGTTTCATTTTGAACAAGTGATCACCATGAAAGATCAATATTTACTGTCCATCCTGTTTTGTTCTTGTGACGATGGTGGTGAGTGACCTTTTTTAGCCAGTGCAGTCTACTGTTACCAAAATCAGCTCAATCAACG
The DNA here is from genome assembly GCA_024137785.1 of Ginglymostoma cirratum. Classification (NCBI taxonomy): domain Eukaryota; kingdom Metazoa; phylum Chordata; class Chondrichthyes; order Orectolobiformes; family Ginglymostomatidae; genus Ginglymostoma; species Ginglymostoma cirratum. Next base: position 1,021,961 of record JAHRHZ010000155.1, on the reverse strand, counting down.
CCCACTTTCCCTCCACTGCCCTCAAATCCCCCACCGCTCCATAGATTTTCTGCCCCATCACTTCCCTTGAGACAATTCACAATGCAATGTTTTGTACAGAATACAAAATCCTGAACTATTGTAACAATTTTGGTTGTAACAAATTATGCTTTTATTCATTTCAATGCAAAGCGAAGTGAGTTTATTAATTGCGTATTCAGTGGAATAATGACTTACATTAAGGTATAATATGTGAACTGGGGTCTCACTGGTGAATGTGTAATATTGTACTTTTCCCCATCACACAGTCCTCCAAGGGGAATGGATCAATGCCCAATCACATCAATCACCCAGTCCTCCAGGAGGTTGGGTCAATTCACAATCACGTTTATCACCCAGTCCTCCAGGAGGTTGGATCAATCCGCAAGTACGTTTATCAGCCAGTCCTCCGTGGGTGTATCAATCCCCAGTCACATCAATGATGAAGTATAAAAATGGAGAAAAGTCGGTGATGGACAGAAGGAAATGAACATCTTCCCTGTTAGTTTGATTTTTTGGCGGGGGGGCGGGTTTGGAATTCCTGTGTTGCTCTGGTCCTTTGTACAGTTTTATTGTACAGTAAAGTGACACGTTCACATTCTGAATCTGAGAGGAGGACTTTTATCTCCAAAAATTTCACAGAGATGAGTTGCCTCAGAACACTGTAGCACAATATCTTATTCCCTCCCTCCAACTCTCACCCTCTTCCCAATCTCCCCCTCTCCTCCTTGGTATGACATTTATTGTCCATTCAGAGCTTTACCCCATCAGATAGGATTGATTGATGTCCTTTAACCAGTTCAGGGCATCAGGAAACACAGTCACATATACCTGTACAAGCAAGACCCAATTTCCTTAAACTCCCCTTAAATTTCCCATTTTTCTGTTTCACTGTGCCCCATCCCACTGTTTATTCCAAAGTGTGTGTTAGTGTGTATGTGTGTGTGTGTGCATACATCTCGGAATTTGGGAATTTGTTATTTTGCACCTTAAGTAAATTTTATACTTCCCCGGGATAAGCCTCAGGAAACTTACTGCTGTAATTCTGATAAACTGAATGAGATATATGTGGCATGTGCTTCAAGGCTTTATTGAAGTGTATTGAAGTGCATGTGGAATTGTCAAAAAAAGACACTTTAAAATAAAATTAAATCTCGGTGTTTTGTGACCAGAGGAATTTTTCACTCTGTAGTTTAGGCAGTAACAATATTTCCCAATAAATGTTCCTCTGATGTAAAAGAAGCAGGATAGATAAATACGAAACAGTGGATATAATCTATTTAGATTTTCAAAAATCATGTATTAAAATATCAACCATGAGGCTACTTAACAAGGTAAGAGCCCATGTGTTGGAGGTAGTACAAGAAGATGCATAGAGGTTTGACAAACCAATAGACAATAGAAATTTGGGATAAGGGGGAGCTTAGAGGATGGCAGCCGATAACTATTCATGTACCATAAGGACTGCGGTTGAGGTCACAATTATTTACAGGATATGACAAAATGGTTAGATGAGAAATGTGAATGAATATGAACAAAGAACTTTTTCATGTGAACAAGAGAGTTCTCTCACTCCTGCAGATTTAGTTGTAACAATTTCCCCGATGACAAATTCTGCAACTTTATGAGGCCACCAGTTGGTTTCAGTAATTTTGCCCTAACTTACTTGGGGTATGACTTATAGTGTGCTCCTTCTATTTCTGCTGAGTTTACTGATAGAGTGAAAAGCAGCATTTTCTACCAGTGTGATTCCCCTGTACACCGCTCAAAGTCATGACCTTCTTGGATGATCCAGGTGAGAATGAGATGCAGACTATAAACGGGATCCGACAGAAACTACGTTGCCACTATTTTGCACTCAATGATGTGTGTCTGCACGGAAGCCTTTCATGAGGTCTTCACAGATGCAGATTCTCTCCAGTTGCGTGCGTCATCCATTTAACTGACATTATGAAGAATGCACAGTATCCAATTATTCGGTCTGGTGAACTTATGAGGTCTTGAGAGATAAGGGGGAGCTGCTTTGCTATTACACACTGCTTTCACGGTTAGTTTTCCCTCAGTAAGTTGTGCCTGTGCTGTGAAGGCCAGTAATCAGTGGAACGTAATTTGCTAAAATTAAGTTTAAGAATGAAGTGATAAAGTCAAAATGTTGCTGTTGTGTATAGTCAGACACCACGTTTATGGAGGCTACATGCTGAGGAATATGACTGAGGTTTCAATGCATTCTTAAATATTGAACAAGCCAACAGTGACTTCAACTGGAATGTAAAATGTGGAGAGATGTAAAAGGGCCTGCCATCTCCCTGTCAAACAGTTTGTATAGGGAGCCATAATGAGACATCTTTTCAACTGCCTCCAAACTCGTGAAAACCCACAAAATTCTTTGATTTAAATCTCATTTCAGCCAGAAAGCTCCATCCCACTTGTAATTTCTGGATGTGAACCCAACGTTTGTGTAAAGCAACAATGCACGGAGCATATTGTCATATCACAAACAACTGAATGCTGACTGCCCTGTTTATCTATTGTCCCTGAGGCAGCCTGCTGTTCCCTATAACCAGCTGCCCCATTGAACCACGTCCCAGTCCTCAATGTTCACACATCTCATACATTGAAATGTACAGTGAGATGCTGAGTCCTCTTGATGCTGATGTAGGATGGAATTTTACGCTCATTGTTTAAGAAATGAAAGCAATAAAATGGCTGGCACTACTGTCGGATTATTGCAACATTTAAAGAATAAATTGTGTATTCTTCTGTCTATTGGCAGGCACATCAGCAGGGAAAAATAAACACTTCACATGTACAATGAGAAGAAAAAAATGACAAAAATAAAAAAAATTGAGCATCTACTGCAATGTGACAGTGTGACTGTTAAAGGACAGCGCATACAGTCATGATGATAATAAATATCTTTTAAAAAGCATTGAAGTGAATCTAATAGATAACAAGACATGATAGTTGTTCAGGACGAATTTTGCCAAAGGGAGAGAATTAATAAAAAGTAATGAATATATGTGAAAATAGCTGTGACACGTACATGGCTTTGCACAGTTCCAATTGCGTTATTTAAGGGTATAGAGGGATAGTGAGAGGACACAGCTAAATGAGATTAACACAACGTACCAGCTCTGGGAATTCCTTCACATTGCTGTGTAGATATGTGCTGGGAAATAAAAGTTTCCAAAATTACAACAGGTTTTGATAAGGTTGGTTCATATTTTCCACTTTCAGAAAGGAACAAAATGTGAGATGTTCAATATTAGAGATTCACCAACACAGTGAATTGTAATTTCAGGTGAAATGTCTTCATGCAGAGAATGGAGAGAATCCAGAGCTGAATGCCACAGGGACTGATGAAGTCAGTGGTATTTGAGGGGAAGCTTAATAATCAAAGAATTGGGGAAGCAGTGGAAGAATAGCTTGATTGTTTTGGAATATCAGGATCAATCTGTGATGGACTGGAATGTAAAATCTTATGTTCCCTGTGCACGTCTCTGTAAGTGTCTCTAAATTCCACCATGTTCACCCACTTTGTGAGCAGAAACAACTTGAAATCTGATTATGAGATTTACTTCATCAACTTTAAAATGAGATTAAATGGATACTTGACTCCGTTTTGTATTTCCTCTCGGATCTTACTTTGAGTCACAGCATAGATAAACGTGTTTGTGCAGGAACTGAGAAGTTTTAACATGTCACCTGCATTCAAAGCCACATTTACTGGGTCACCCCAATTTGTCACAATATTTGAGTTGGTGATATTGAAATACATCATCACAACCAGTTCTGTCAGCCACAAGAGGAGGAAGTTTCCCGACAGACAGAAAAGTAAAATCATTGATTTCCTCCGACTCTCTATCTTTGGATCCTCATGTTTCTCAGCCTTGCCTTGACCACAGAGCTTCCTCCGGACCTTACTCGATATTAAAACATGCCTGATGGTCAGAACATTAAGCGCCAAAATCAGACAGAAAGCCAGCAGTGGGGTTGATATCCTGTGGAACCAGAAGAACACCAGCCACCCAGGAAGAGTGTAACTCTCTGGACTTTGTACACAACCAACTGGCATGTTTAATTCATAGGATTCATAAGTGAAGTAATAGGGGGTGTTAGTCACTAAACTCAACACACATATGGTTCCTATCACCACCCTTACAGTTTTGACAGTGGAATATTTGATTTTGAACTGCTGGCAACAAATA